>JBAJNP010000209.1:239-89026 GCA_036877545.1 Yasuhikotakia modesta | reverse complement strand
TATATATGTATATATATGTATATGTATGTATATGTATATATATATAAAATGCTGAAGGGTGTGCTAATGCATAAGGTACAGAGATAAACAAGGTGTTACCAGGAGACGGAAGGAATAAAATTAGCACCATTTACTTTTAGTGGGCAGAAGAAAGAGAAAGACAGAGGCAAAAAGAGAGAGAAAGAGAGAGCAAGAGAGGGGGAAAGAGAGGAGGTAATCAGATTACATTTATCACTGCTTTACAAACTGTTTGCAAAAAACTGCCCATTCCTACATAGCCCTAAAGTACAGACTTTTGTCAAATTTTTCAGTCCTGCTAAATCTGACCATCAAGTGACAATCTTCATCTATATTGCAATGCTGATGCAACAGGGTGCAACTACATGGAGACCCACACACTCTCCCACACACACTTACTCCTTAAATGGGGACATTTAAACATCTTTATTGTTCATAACTAGCTTTGTTTAAAAATTTAGTCCTACACAACCTTAACCCTAATAGTAAACATTCTGCAAGTGTGTTTTAAACATATGGTTCGACATATGATGTAAACACACAATAAACACACACACAGAAAAAAAACTCTTGAGGGCAGCCCAAATCTCCAGACAGCGTGAGGGAGAGGATGCTAGATTACTGAAGTCAGAGTGGCAGTCATTGGCTTGGAACAATATCTGATCTCATTAGGCAAGAGTGTGTGTGTTTGCATTTGAAAGAATGTGAGATGATTATGATGCTTTATAGAGATTTCTGAAGACTGGGCTAAAAATTTCACTTTTCTATCTGATTTGTTTCTTCCCGCAAACCGGGACAGGGTGTTAAAGGATGTTTTAAATTGTGAGCACTCTGAATGAGTGTGATTTGATGCTGATAATCACAGATATAGTCAGAAGTTGTCCAATGGTCGTCACCCACTCGAGTTTCTAGATATCAATGTGTTGTACTGCTCTTTAAAAGAACCAAGAGGTCACAGAAACACCAGTATGTGTGGATGAATTTGAGGGTCAGGCTGGTGCGTGTCTTTTAAATGACAACTGGTGGAAATTCATTTCTTCGATACAGATCAGCAGTTAGTTCCATTCATCTCACAGTGCTGCCCCCCTCCACACAGCCCCATCGCTATCTAGTCATTCTATTAATTTCTTTCATCACTCAGTGAAATGAAACTTCAGATTCTTTGTAGCACTACTGCATTTACACAGCCTCTCACTCTACTCATCTTTAAAGTCCTCATATCATGGAAAATAAGATTTTTCTTGCTCTTCAGATGTAAGCAGTTCTATGAAACTGGCTAAATTAGCAATGCTTCTAACATAACTACATTTTGCTGTAGTGTTACACTAAAATGCTCTGCTTTCCATTAACCAGCTACTTTTTTCAACTTAGTGTATCAAAGCGCTATTCCTGTTTCAAGGCTTAACTATGAAGTATGATAACTATGAAGATTTAAAAATAGTTCCATATTTTAAAGAATAACACAGTCCACAAGTTGTTCTTAATGCTGGCAGGAAACAATTGAGATGCCCTTGAACACCTTACCTCAGATTGCTCCCCAAGGGTTTACAAATTCCAAGTATGGGTCACTGTACTTGGTCAGCATGTCATTTCCACTTATACATAGTACTGGACAGTCAGATTTAAGCAACGTGTTTGGACGTTGTTATGTACTGATGGATGTTAAAAAGACATCCAAAAAACAAATGATTGCCGTACATGATTCTGCACAGCAATGTACGGCAAGTGTATAGTCTAACGTCATCGCCCACTCATGAATGATGACATGAGCTACAATGGTGTACTTTGCACATCTGGGTGTCTCCTCTACGTTCTCTTTTACTTAAGTTTCTTTAATATGAATCTGTTTCTTCATTTTTCCCTCTCCTGTCAGATGTGACCTAAAGCAGCTTTGTGAAGGATCTGATTCAGACTCTACTTGCACCAAGGCAATTAAGAAACATGTCAGAATTTATATGGGTCATTGCTGTATTCAATCAGGCGGCATAAGACAATAGCCGCTACGGCTCATGAAACATGTTCAATCCCTACATCATCTTCTCTAGTATCTTTTAACACCAGTAATGGACCTCTGTGTTTTATACATATTGCTGTCTTGTTGACACAACTTCATATTGTGCAGGAATGTTTGTATTTAAATTAATGCAGTGTGCAATACATCATTTCATAAACAAGATGAGCGATTATCAATTCATGAATCAAACTCACTCTGAATGACAACAATTTATGACAATTTTTATTATAACCCTGTATGTGGGCAGCGATAAATCATATTTACTTATTTATACTGGCTTTGTACTTGTACTCTGCACAATGACAATATAGCTTAATCTAATCTGTCAAATCTAACATAAAACAGCATTTTTACAGTAATTTAACTCTACTGATTTACATTATGCATTGCATGCATCTGACAGATGCTTTTATCCAAAATGACATCCAGTGCATATAAAGTATACAATATATCAGTATGCGTCCCCCCTGGGAATTGAACCCTCAACTCTGTGAGCTCCACTACCACCACTCCTATTGGCAGCCTGTTCGAGATTTGTGATTGGTTAAATCTTTCAAGAAATGGTGACTGTTAGGGCTACATTTAATATTTTTTTCAAATGCAGCGTCTATTCTAGACATTTGTATGTTATGATTTCTTAAGATGGCAAATCAGGCATCCTGTTCTTTTTACACATTGAACTACATAGAAAATAGCCCTAAATGTACATTAATGGCTCTATAAATGTATATAAGAGCACCTATACACACTCACATGCTTCCAGTGGCCGAGCTGCTGTCTGTGGGCAGGGAGCCATTAGAACGCTCCATCTGGGCTAACCTGAGGAGACACAGAGAAATCAATATGACAGCTTTCCAGTGTTTATTAGCATTCAAAGGATTCGGAATATGGATTTGTGCACCATACCAAGCTTGTTTACTCACATGCAGGGAGAGTGATGATTGTAAATAAAAAACATTGAAATTGAAATATGAGCACTGGTATGACCAAGAGGGTTGGACATCACCAATAATAAATAATCCTGAATGGAACATAGTTTTGGCATAAAGTACTTAACTTTCTAAGCACATGAACACATACACAGCACACACACTTACACACACACAGATGGATTACAGTCTCACTATCTTCGGATAATAGGATACAGGCTTCAGTCATAGTCTATATTCACAATCCCATAATAACTGTGTGTGTGCTCCCGACACAGAGGAGCAAGTCTTTATTGGTAGAAGGTCAGAATGTGATTCGGTTGGGACGTTTGTGTATTCGCTTTTTCTTTGTGTAGGTGTAAATCGAATTGATACACACCTAATATACTGTATGTGGCAGCAGATTAAATTGGCTTTGGCAGAAGGCCAGAGGTCTATCAGGGCATATGTGCATTTATACTGCCGATCTGTCACCAGTCTCCCATTTTTCACAAATATTCTGACAGGTTAAGGGCAGCTGATCCTAGATCAGTTCAGTGTCCTCATTGACTCACTCACATGAGACTAAAACTTCCCACAACTTTACCTGCTGATAGATTGTTTAAGGTGACACTTGCAGTTACTCAGAGATGATGATTTGAATGTCCACAAAAAAACACAAAATTACCCTTTTATTTTGTTCTTATGTTATAAAAACTATAACATAGTTCCTCACTACCTCTAAAATACATATAGCTCTGGAACAAAATAAGATACCACTATTGGTATTTAGTGTGTATATTTAAAGGAAATGGCAACACATAAAAATAACCCAAGCTCATGCAGTATTTGCAAAGCTTAAACTTAAAACAAAAATGCAAATAATTTGTAAGCAAATGTCAATGCAAATGCTTTGACTAAATAGCATTAAGAAATCAGGATTTGGTGGATTTGCAATAACAGCTTTCATGCGCTTTGGCTCTCCACCAGTTTCTCACATTGCTGTTGGGTAACTTTGTACCACTCTTTTTTTTAAAAAAAGCAAACAGCTTAGTTTTGCTTGATGTTTTGTGTAATGCCAGGCCAGCAGAGGGAGCTCTTTCCCCAATACCCCTGGCATTCGCTTCCTCTGCTTCCTCTACCGCTTCCTCAATGCAACTTCCTGTTTGGTGGCTATAACACAGTGGCCAACCAAACAGGAAGTTGCAAAGTATTGTTTTGCCATTTCCTTGTTTTTGCCTTGCCCTGTGTTCACCTTTATTCTTGTGTTGATTTTGACTCTGGACTGTTTTGTGGTTTTTTGAATGTTCTCTGCCTGCCCTGACCCTTGCCTTTCTTCTTGGATTTACATTTTTGGTTTTGCATTCCTGTCTACCTGTGGTTTGACCCTTGCTTTGTTATTTGGACTTTGAGTTTTAGATTTACCTTAGCTGTATCTGTTTGCCTGCTCTTTTGACCCTGCCTGTTCGACCATGCCACGTAATAAAAGCAAAAGAACATCCAGCATATGGATCCGCCTCATGTTTCTCTTGTCACCCCCGTCATTACAGTTTATGACTATCCGTTACCTCTTGATGACATTCCAGAGGTTTTCAAAAGGGTTCAAATCTGGGGTAAATTGCAGTGGTCTCTTATTTTTTTCCAGAGCTGTATATATTAAAGAATTTTAAATATATATGAATAAAATATTAACTGTTCTTAAACAAAGATTTTTAAAGAAATGTTAACAACTGTCCAGATATATCTGTTTTACTATGGTGCCTCAAACATACATTTTTAGAATTGTCCCCCCTTTTTTGCAACACTATTAGATATTTATGAAAATATTTATAACACAACATTCAACCCAGAGGTCCTTACTGTATATTTTATCTGCTGTGAATCAAGGAAACTTGCACAGGATTTGGAGGCTTATTTTACTGTAAGATAATTTGCATTAAACATAATTTTACTTGAATAATCTACCACATAACAATATCTCAACCGTGCCACTCAAATGTAACTAAAAATAATTTCCTTCAATTTAAGTAGCTCCTATTATTACCTAGCAAACCATATAAACAATGTCAAATGCATTAAACCAGGCACACATGACTATTTTGTCAACTACCCCAGCTGTCAGCATCAACAGATTTTCTGACTGTGGTGATCAGTAGATGGAGTGCAAAATTAGTTAGAAACCAGCACAATGCCCTCAATCCTAATGAGCTTTTTAATAAACATATGACATGACAGTACACATTGTATTTGTGCTGTTTTGTGTTTTCTGAGTGACTGGCAAAAAAAAAACAGATTGATTGGAGGAAAATGGAAGAGGCAAGAGAACCCAAACCTGGCAAAGCTTTAAACTAATCCTTTGGTACACACAGTAAATATTTACTTGTACAGTTCTGTAGCCTGTTTTGTCCCATCACAGGGGAATCAGTGTGTAATGTGGTTGGCAGTGTGAATTACCTGCTGGCATACTGCTCTATCCTTGAGTGTGTGTCATCATGGTCAAGCTGTGGAGATGGGGACAGCCTATGATGTAAACAAAAACAAATCTTCAAAACCACGATTCTAAAACATCAAATGGAATGTCTGATGATCTACAGTGAAGGTCATGTGTTATTGGGATGGACAAATCGAGGAAGAAGGTTAGACAAAAACATAGGGGGAGGGGTGGCGTGCAGGTGGGTCTGCTGTTGCGTGGGCATGCAATGATGTGAACATCATGCAGTACTAAGGAAGACGAGGAGCAAGGAAAGAGCCGATGGTGGGCTGGTGTAGATACTCACTCATACTCCTCTGGACACATGCTGATGAGAGTAACCGGACTGCAAGAGGGAGAAAGAAAAATAAAAACAAGAGGAACAGAAGGGGGTTGGGGGAAAGCAGATTGTTTTTCTTAGGGTCTAAGGTTTCACAACCTGGAGGGCACATCCACACATAAGGACGTGGAGGTGTGTAAACTGAAATACAACTCCAGTACTGTAGGGAGCCGCACAAAGTGTTGATGAATGTAAAAACTAAAATACAAAATTGTACAAAAGACAGCTTGCTGAACATTTCAACTGTCAAAATTTAAAATTTTCTTTAAAAAATGGATGCTTACATAATAAAAATTCTGTCAGTTTCACACCTTCGTGTGGAAAAGTTACACGGATCCATTTAAAGTGAAAAAACTGACACTGTTGAGCTTAAAAACAGACATTATTATAATGTGCTTGTGATTCCCTGTAATACATGTCCAAAATGTAATTACTCATAAATAAAAATAAACCCTTAGCCATGACTCTAAAATTCTTGTTCGCAAATATAATAAAACACTGCACTAACAAAAATTATGGCAGTTCAGATCAGTGACACTAAATGTCTGTGTTTCTTATATCACATTTTACACTATCCTGATGCTTCAAGTATGTATTTGAAAGACTTACTTAAAAATGACCTACAGTTGGTCTGTTCCCTACACAATGCTAAAATATGATTTCAAAAGCCATAAAACTGAAAACAGGACACTACACAGTGTTTATAAACATTCACTTCTATTCAAAAACATTCACATCAAACATCTATGGACAAACATATATGGATTTGGACCACACAAGGGTGAAAAAATTCATAACATTTCAAAATCTTTTTGTTTTCATTCTAGAGGTGATGCCCTTTGTTTTTGGTTTGGGTGTCTCAAAATGTCTGAATTGAGCCCTGCACAACCCTAGCAAATCATAAATAAATCATAGAGATAAAGAGAGTTTAGTTTGATTTTATAATTTATAGACCACAGCCAGCTAATTTTTCTCTAAATGTCTGGGTTTTAAAATTCACAAAATTCTCTTCACAATTTCCTCCTTAACACTTGGACAATACTGCAAACTGTTTCTGCCAAGTAGACTCTCTAAGGAGAGAGCGCAGACAGTGCTGAAGAAAATGAAGGCCTGAGACCATCCAGCATAAACTCACACACATTTAACAAGGCAACTTCTGTATGAACTTTTGTATGAGGGTGAATTCTGTATGAAATCCAACACGTGACATTTGGTTTCAAAATGACACAGATTAAATCTCCTATCCAGTCTTTACCCTTTAATTATATTTTTATTTCATTTCAGCATCTTTTTAAATGAAAACTTGGTGTTAATCTCCCACAGTGCAAAGCGCAAAAGATCAAACACTGTGCCCTGACTCAAAGTCTAATCTGAGGATGAACACTAGTTCAGTTTCAGTTGGAGATGATGAAAAGTGCATTTTTTTTTTAAAGGGTCCACACAGGAGACAAGACTATAATTGCGGGATGAGATATTCAGGGTTAAATCAGTTCAAGCTTGCCTTTTTCATGCATGCAAATTTTAGATTCTCCACCCATCCTTCACACTGCAGGATGAAGGCAGTTTAGTCTTTATCACAGATGATGCAATTCTGACACATAATATGGAGACAGAGGAAATGATTCTGAAGGAAGGCCAGCAGAGGCAGATAATGGTGATAAAACTCTTTACAAAAGTTATGTTGTATTAAAGAATTTTAAATGTCAACATGAAACAATATATAATATATTCATATTATGCCATGGCATATCATATATGAATATATTATATTAAATATATAAATATGAAAATAAAATATTAAACAAAATAAATGTTCTGTATGTTCAGAACATGTGGCAGAATTGACAATAACGTTGAGTTTGACTTGACTTTGAGTCAAGACCTATATTTAGACCTCACAGTGAGTTTGCAATGGATTGTGGGAAAACTAGCATCCCCTCATATGGGAAACTAACACCACTTGCAACCAACTAATAATAGGGGAACTATTATCCTTTGTATTATTGCCATAACTTTTATAACAGGTTGAACAATTTGATGACATCAACTGTTTTTAAATTTTTAAAAATACGATGAGACACCACATGACTACAAACATGTATTAGTGAAATAAATTGGGTGAATTTGATTTCATGTTGACTAGACAACTAAAAAGATGGAGTGTAAGAGGAAGACACAGTATATCAACTGTGTCAATAGTGACACAGTTCAGTTATTTAGGCCATTAAATAGTGTGTGTGGTTTATTACTATGTACAGATTGCTGGGCTCAAAGTAATGAGGGATTTTGTAAATTAGTTCTGACAGAGTCAACAAATGCAAGCCCCTTCAATAAAAGTCGGTCAATATTCCCTGGTGCTTTCAAATTTTAAGAAAACCAAACACTGTAGGATTTTATTTTGCTGTTGGAAGGAGCTCTGAATATATTTAAACCAGGGTCATCATTATTTGTTAAATCTGATGTGTGGAGCTGAAGTTTACTCCTGCTGCTGCATACCGGAGCATGTCTGCTTAGAAAGCCAAAAAAAACAAACATTGCATAAAATAGTCAGTAGCATAGACAGCTAGGATGGGCTGAATGTCACACTAACACGGACTGACAGAAAGCCTGTGGGGTGCAGGCAGACATTTCAGCACTGCTTCCTGGGATTTATAATCAGTACCAGCAACTTAAGAAATGGGTCATCTTTAGTTCCTTGTCATTTAAGCACAAGCTTCTTTCCAAAGCGACTTAAATTCAAGAATGTTAGAGATTGCCCTGGTGGAGACATCAAAAGTGCCTTAATCAAGGAGTTGTGACAATTCAAAAGTGGGCAGAAGTGAAGACTGTGTAACTTTATTTTCATAAAATAGTTCTGCTTGGGCTCTTTTCCCAAACCTAGTGAGGTGTCTAAGTAGGCAACAGTTTAACCTGCTTAACAAGCGGTAACATGGGGAGCTCCCATAACAAAGTTTGTCTTTAAAGATAGGGTGGGAAACAGGGCGGACACCTATTTAGAGGCTGTTTCATTGAATTTGGAATTTCCTAAATGTGCCCGAACAGAATTCCAAAATCCGAATATATGTGTAAAACTGATATTAAAATTGTGATCCTCTTCCTAATCATTTGCAAACTTCTGTAGAGGTCCGGCTCCTCAAAATAAATACTCAATGAAAAAGCCTACATTTCCATCTCATTTTCTCACTTGGAAATGTTAGATTTGACATATGGCATCGATAAGATACTTACTTTTACTGGATATAAGGCCTTTTACTCTAGAATGAAAAACTAAGCCACCCATCACACTGTAACAGTTCTTCAAACCCAAGTCAGTAAAGCAAAGTGAATCGATTTAAAGAGATAAGGACTAAAAAAAGGCATACTTACGTTTCCATGTTGTCTCCTTCTAGGACTGTCTGGACGGGCAGGTAACCCAGACGAGGGTGTTTTGCAAAATACTTCTTAGAACGAAACTTGTTTTTTAAGACTTTGGTGAAATCTCGCATGTCTTCTCCTGAGGTGGTCTGCAAATGAGTCAACGAGAAATAATAAATATGTTAAGTATGTCAATAAACAATACTAATTTATCAATCCATCAAATATTAGTGTTGCAACTGCCCATACCACCCTATAGCAACATCACAGAAATGTGCCATGACACTCAAAACACCATAGCAACAGCATGGCAGCCACCCACAAAACCAGAGAATCATGGGAATGCATTACTTATAAAAATCAATCTGGATGACACACAAACAAGGCATCAGCTCTGCTAACAAACTGGGTTTAGGGCTGATGGTTCCATATATATCTTTGGAAAAATAAAGAAGTGGAAGGTTCAAAGGCATAAAATTTACACCTGAAGCCGAAACAAGCAGTATATGCATACCATAAAAATTCACACATTCTGATGTGAAAAATAAAAGTACATGAAAACGAACAGAGAGCTCATTAACCCAAGCACCTTTTGTTTTTCTCTCCCATTCTCACTCGTGACCCTGGAGATCTAAGACTGATCCATCTACCCACACTTGTCTTGTTCTCCATTTGCCTTCTGAGCCTAGCTGAGGTGTTTCAGTCTGGTACACACAAACCAGTTTAGCATTTCTCAGTCTGCCTGCATCTCCACAGAAAGCCTTCTTTAGCCACACATATTCACAAAGAAAAAAATCTCCTCAGCTGAAAGGGAAACCAACCAAAAACGAGGATTTAAGTGGCTCATGCATTACAGACGGCTGCTGTCTTCTTCTGTTTGGTTTACTAAGCTCTGAAACTGGAGCAATTCACAGGGCAACACAAAAGTCTCAGCAGAGACAGTATGTAGAGTATATATGTCACTCACTGAAATATTTCATGGAGAAATCTCACTATGGCGATTAAAAAAATGTTTAGCCTTTATCTAGTTATTTAATTAATAGAGCTGGACATACCTGAAAAATACGGATTCTTGGCCTGATTTAAAACAAAGTTAATGATATTAAACCAACCAACCATTTTCGAAATCCAATTAAATCATGCATGGTATTCCACATGACATTCATGTGAAGAGATTGAATTTCAAGTTGTTACTGAAAATCTTGGCCTCCGCTGTGGCTCTTAAATCTCATTTACATATGTTCACCTTTAAAACAAGGTGACACGAGGTTGGACGTCAATAACACAACAAAGCAAATGTATTAGTCATGTGTCTCGTAATGGAGTGCGACGGTTAGAATATGCAGACAGGGCAAATACAATTTGAGGGCTGCAGCAGAACAAACAGTTTAGTAAATAAATCCATTTACAGAAGACTAAAATATTGTACAGAAGTCATATGGACTACTTCAATGGAGCATTTATTGTAATTTTCTGAGCTGGTTTATAGTTTAATTTCAAAGGGCCTTATTCATGAAACTCAAGCAGAACCTATTTCTGTGTAAATTGTTAAATCATTCTCTCATAATTTACACACTGAATTGAATGTGATTACAGAAATTTGTTCTGCTTGTGTTTTATAAATGTGACATTGTATGGACAAATAATTGTGTTCCTCAGAAGAAATAAAGTCATATGGGTTACGAACGACATGAGGGTAAGAAAATGATACTGACTTTATATGGGTGAGTTTTTTTTCTAAAGAAAATACTCAGCTAAAACCTAAAGAAACATCTGGGTACCTCACAACTAATAAAAATGATATTACCACAACAAAAAATAATATCACTACAATGAAAATGCAATAACTATAACAGTTCTTTTGAGGGCCACAGAAAACCAAGTCTATATTGATCTTTTGCTCTCTAAATGTTGATGACAATATTTGCTGTATTTGTTGAAATGAAAGTAAATGTCCTGTAATAGCTACGGCAGCAGCTGTTTGTCTGTGTCTGAGTTGCATTTCTGGAACAGTTTGTCAGGAAATAACAGGCATTCTCTTCCTGCTAGGATGCACTATGAAACAACTCTGACAAGACCCACAAATTAAAGATTGTAACCAAATAAGTGTGTAAACAAATGACCTGACAATGATTATAAGAACAGAGATGATGATAAATCATGCCCTTGATGCTAGTGTTACAACAACTAATGGCAGGCACTGATGGGCTTCAGAAACCAGTTACAAATCTTAATTATAAAAAGGTTAGTTCCAGTCCATTAATTTGATTGGCCAGGAGGTATTCCCAGTGGGGTAATGTTTTGTATAACAGTAGAATTCTGTAGAAGTTTGAATCACTCCTTTTTTCTAACTTTGGAGTGTTTTTTATGTTTTTTTTCCATCTTATTCAATGCCTGACATGATCTGATCACTGTACAGCATGCTCTCAACCAAAAAAGTCACACAGGTTTGGAATGACATTTCCAATTTTTTTAGACTAGAGCCCAGAAGTTGAATGAACAGGCTACACAAAAATCAGACTCCAAAGTTCCCAGAATATCCACCTTCAATCTTCAATCCGTTACAGGTTTACATACAGTGACTTTATTGCTGGAGGTCCCAAATGGGTATTTTCAGTTGTAGTGGCTGTACATACCATACACCCTTATATCTAGGTCAGCTGCACAACTGATTTAAATGTAATAGGTCAAAGAATCTGAATTCTGAATTAACATTCTGGAGTAGAAAATGTTTGTATACGAATAACACAAGTCAATAATACATACCATAAACAAGATGAATGATTATCAACACAAATCTAACTCAATTGCCAGAATGCTTTTACAACAAAAGTTTCACACACTTTTGTGTTTTTTTTTTCATTATATCATGTGAGCGAAGACAAATACATCTAATGTAAAAAAGTTTTTCAGTTAGTAACATCTTTTAAAATCATCTTGGCAATACATGACTACAGTATCTTGCTCTCTATTGGCTGGACACGCTCATATTATCTTGCCAATAAATGAATCTCTCAATCTTGAAAATGAATGATTTTTCATAATTTAGTTGCTGCTTTTTACTGCATGCGAGAAGTACCATTAAAACATAAGCTATCAAAAGTATGCGTTTGCCTCAGACGAAGGAAATGACAGTTATTCTAAGGCAATGTGATTAATCGATCAATCAATCAATCCAAGAGGCACTTTTTGCTCAAGTGCCAGATAATTAACATGAAACAGTATTAAGTCCTGTCATTATTCAGGCTAATTTCTCTAAATTTGTGCACAGAGCATTGAAGAGCAAAGGAAAATTGTTTAACTGGTGAACCTCTGCCACGCTGATCGATTACGATGACGCCTTTTCAATTTCGCGCTCTAAAAGACAACCATTGAATTGAACACCCTAAATTTCAGTATCATGCCACCGTTGTTGTAAGAGTGGGAGAAAAGCCCATGGTGATGCTTTTAGATCAAGCCTTTCTGAGTTTTAGCTACTCTCTGACTCACCTGCAGCGATGGAGGGGAAACTAAACAACAGCCATTACTCTTATAAGAAGAACTTATTACTCAATACACACTACAGACCCAGCTGGAATAAAAACAATGTATCACAACTGAAAGTGAAACAAAGAAAACACATCTGCTTTATTAAAAAATCTATCGTGTTTTTGCCTATAGTACACTATAGTACACTGTACGTACACTGAATTTTTGATGACCATAGCAAACAGTACAGCCTAATTCTAAGCTTTCTAAGAAACCTTGTTTTGGACACATTCTACTGCAGCACCATACACAAAGACACAATCCCAGAATGTACTCTGACAAGCTCAGTCAACATAATAAATTTAAACTAGTAAACAAAGCTAGACAATAAATATATGAAGTGTATGAACACAACAATGAAAAGTAGTATTAAAATTTGTTTAACCAAACCGATGATATAGCAACATGCTAATGCCACTTTCTAGTTGTTCTAATGTCAATTTTTTGTTTGCTAAATGAGAATAAACAATATTTGTGCCAATATTTGAGTTGCTGCATGTTCAGGCATTGCCAACTCACCGGTGTGCAATACTCCACCATGGGGTAGTTCAGTTTATGACCCTTTGCTGTACGACCAGAGAAGAAACAACTCTGACACACATCATAGTTGAAATGCTTCAGGCTACGATATCTGCAAGGAGACAGAAAAAAAAACGATTATAGATGATATTTAAAATTATTGAGGGGAAAAAAAATCCACCTGCCAAATTTAAATTAGTTGGCCAGATGTAAAAGTCCAGTCCTAATCAAGTTTCACCAAAGTCATTTAGCTTCAATCCTACATACCTGCCTGTAAAGTTATCAAGCTATCCTGTAAACCATTTTTAGCTGGTTTAGACGCTTGATTAGGGTTGGAGCCAAGTGCTGTAGTACAGGGAACCTTATGGAGCAAGAATTTCACTCATCATCATTCTGTTTGTGACCCAAAGCTGTCATATAACTAGATGTCATGAAGCACATGCATCAAGTGGATGACTTTTTGGCACTTTTGAAGAGTGAAAGCCCAGGTTATTTTTACTGAATTTTATAAACAAACCACCAACATTTATTTGTTTCTTCCAAGTCATAAATGTATGAATCACATTCATTACACCTTTCATTTTTAGGTGAATTCTTTAAAATCTTTCATTTCAAATTAATGGTGGCATTCTGCCTAAGTCTTAACTCACTCTTAATTTAATAACCTAATTAACATGCTGGTTAAAACTGCTGGTATATTTTTTGTTAATTTTCTTTATAAAAATGCAAATTGAGTATGGATGGAAACAGCACTGTGATCTTGTTTGTGGTTCCCCATTTCTATCTCCATGAAATGCAAATTATACTAAAGAATTGTATTCCTTTAGAGAGCAATATTTTCACCACATGACTGCAGAAATGTGATGTTATAACAGATAAAGGTGCTGCATTTTGTAAATGGATTCTTTTGTCTGCATTCTTTCAGCTCTGCATGCAACCAACACACACACACACACACTTCTGCTGAGAATTGTTTATATTAATGAATCATGTAATTAGTAATTTGGCTACAAAGTTTTTGAGAGAAGTATGTAAAACAACTTGGTTAGATTAACAAGGATATCTGACTAAATTAAGGCACAACAAATGTAAAATAACTTATATATATATATATATATATATAATAACGTATATTGTTGTAAAATAGCGCATACATTTTGGCTGTTTTACAAACACAAACTTTATTACAATGGGCCTTGTACCATGTTTTTGGTACTTTTTAAAACATAGCAGGCATAAACAAACTGCACACCTACCCCTGATCATGCATATTTGTTTTGGAAAAGACACCTTTGTGTCCTAGTCTTAGGCACTATAGCTAGTCAACTAACTAGTTCAGTATTCAGGGCACTGGTCAGAATAGGGCACTGCTATTCCTGTCCCATCCTCAAAACTTTTGCTCACTAGAAACTAGAGGGCATCGGCTGCTCACTACAATTGCTTACTGAAACAAGGATGAATGTGTTAATATATTATATAAAACCCCTGTTTTAACAAAAAAAATATATTTTTAATCCATAATCTGCAATAAAAGGGAATAAAAAATCCTGCAAACGTTTAAATTAGCATTATGACTGATTGTGAGATTCACCTGTATTGCATAATCCCCTGCCTTTCATTTTTTTGCTTTAATAATTTAGAGCTATTAATATTTTTATACAAAATATTATTACAATATATTACAATATATATAAAATATTTATTTATTATACAATTTATACAATTTTCATGGCTTCAAAAGAGTTTATAAATTAGCAGAAGTATGTCTCAAGATTTGTCCTCTATTAGCACAGAGTAATAAATCCCATTTGATTGAGTCTGACACTCTTTTCCTCTGTTTCTCTCCTGTGCTCTGTTTAGTCGTTGCCGTTATCCATCACTGACAGAACACAGTCAGCAACTCTTCCGTCAAACGTCTATCTGAGTCTCGCTCCTGAGTTCTGACTTCGAGAAAATGCGACAGTCCCAGAACACTGGGAGTTTGTTGTTTGACTTAGCAAGATCTTCTAAATACAGACAGCAACAGGCTCCTATAACTGTCACTCTGTATGTATGCATGACATTTGAAAAGGTCACCATCTACAAGATCACACTGTCTGTGTTTAAAATATTCCATGAAGGCAGATGATGACGTACTGACACAAAACATCCTGCTCCACACTGCAGTACTCCTACACATGCTGTTTCACTAATGCTAAGAACGTAAATGTTGCTCAATAGGTTTCCCCATATTTTACAGTGTTACATGTTTGTGTGTCACTGATGTTAATGTTAGAGCCGAATAATGCAAGTTTTGTGGACTTTAAACCAAACCATGAGGCTTTGAGAAAATCTCAGGTTAGCATAAGTCTTAAGTCTCTTAAGTCTTCTGAAAAAAGGGATAAAAAATATTGATGATTCATCTTGCATGCATAGGCATATCAAAATTTTTATCTAATGAAGTTCTCCCTCAATTCCCCCTGCCCCTTACTAGCAATAAAAAATAGCACACTTTGTTTCATAGTTGCGACATTACCGGAAATCAACTGCCAATTTGTCATACCCCAACTTTTCCATAAGAAATGTTTAAAACTTAATTATTAGTACTTAAACAATATTTAAAAGAAAAATTTCCTCGTTTGGAACACTGACTGAATTTTAAACATTACACATGAACTTTGGCAGCTGTTGTTCAGATGTGAACTTTGCAGGTGTCAGCAGGCACACATCTGATCAGTGAACTCCCACAGCCCTCCCTCTCCTGCTCTTATTTAGCGTGTGCTATCAGATCTTGACATTTGGATGAATGTTGGGCCTCAGGAGTGCATCTAACCTTTCCGCTCCCTGACAGCACTGCACACACTCCTGTATGTGTTTGTGTGCATCTTAAATCTGTCACACATCCCTGCAGGTATTACACTCTCTATTGTTCAGCAGTCCCCCTGCTGCTAATAATAATAAGTTATATTTTTTAATATTTAAATATATACACCATCAGTCATAAGATTGGACTCACCTAGTCATCATTTTATTATTACTACTTTCTACAATTTAAAATAGGAAAATTCCTTGAAACTGTCTTCCTTTGAAACACTGTACTAAATTCACATATAGGGACAGATTATATAATTTCACACATTAATGTACACGTTATTAGATCACTAGGTTTAACAGGATCATGACAATCATGTTTGTGTGTGTACGTATGTGCAAAATTGCAAAAAAATGCTTTAAACAAATTATGTTAGTGTCTTCAGAATAGATAAAGAACATTCTCATTTATATTGTGGAGTAAATGTGTGTGTGTGTGTGTGTGTGCTTGTGTGTACCTGAAGCCAACGATGGGGAATTCTTTACAAATATTGCACTTCGCCTGATGTTTGGCTGTTTCCGCTGCAGCCACTCTGTGCAGGACAGGAAGCCACACCATTGACTGGGGCTCCAGTCTCATCCAATCAATAAACTGCCTGGGTTCCAGCTCCACCTTATTCGTCACCTGAGAACAGCCAATCAGAGGATGATTTCAGAAAGTCCATAAATAACATGAGAGAATAACTCAAAGTATTCGGCATATCTGAAATCAAGATGATGGCTGGAACATTTCCTACTGGAACACCATAAATGATTGTGTCAATCGCATGGCTGCTTTTACAGAGATAGTACAGCCTCATAAATATTTCAAGGATGATAAAGCACAGAGAACTTCAGTGATTTTTACCAAGTGTAATGGCAGGAATATTAGCTAGCTGAAAAAAGTCTTCTTCAACACTGGACAATTTTGAGTTTGTACTAGTGCTATGGAGGAAAAAGAAATATTTTTCCGTGATTCTGGTTTCATCCACAAATTATCATAATCTTTGGTACTAGATAAATAAGGATCGATCCAGTATCACAGGGAAAAAAATCTTATCAATACATGTTGATAACTAGTTTCTTTTACTGCTAACAGACCAGCAACATAAACATAAAACTTTGTAATCAAGGAGAAACAGACAAATCCCCATAAATCAATTTTAGTAAAAAAAAAACAATAATTGCAAACAAATAACAGGAACAACAATTGAGTCTGAACAACGATTTTGAGAGGAATTTCTTTGTTGTCCCCAAAAGCAACAATATTTCTGGCAGTGATCTAAACATACCGATAGCAGACACATTAAATGTCACTTAACACTGATAGACAAAGACAATGTTTGAAACAATGGACACCTGGAGGTTTGTACTTTATCTAGGCTGTGATGTCATAACTATGAAGTCATTTCTGGACAGCCCACATTAATACAGGTGCCCTTGAGCAGCATCAGAATAAAAACAGGAAATATATGTGTGAAGCTGTCCGTCCCTCAGCTATGACGGATTGCTGTAAATAAGTGCAGGTGTGAACCCATTGTTGTCTGTCTGTCTGTCTGTCTTTCCTCTTGGCATCTCTCATTGCTCCTTCAACAGTGACACCTATCCTTCATTTCCTGTTTCCTCTCCTTTTCCTGTTTGGGGCAGTTACGCCTCTTTAAAGCACTTCCTCTTCCTTCTGCATGTCACTTTTGACAACTTTCCTTTCATCATCTTTCTATCCTCCATCGTTTATATATCACTGTCATCATTTCATTCTCTTCACGAAACAGAGATTTTAGATGTGACACCTGTGTCATATTGTCCGGAATATACTGACAGACACAAAGACAGGGAGTTAAACAGACAAAAGACTAAAAGCCAAATGGATGGACAGACAGACATGGAAGACAGATGTGGGTGGACATATAGATGAAAAAAGAATTCACAGACACAAAAACAGAAAGACAAAGAGGCAAATGAATACACTGATAGACAGACAGATATGGTCAGATGGACAGACAGAGAAAGAAAAAGAGACTGAGGCAGATGGAGAGTCAGACAGGCAGAAATATAGCCATAAAACAGACAAAATAGTGCCATGCAAAAACAATAAACAGCTAACATTTTAAAGGGACTATGATTGTAAGGCTCCTGGTGTAACTACTGTAGGATTTACTCTGGTTAACATCTCACACTGACAACATCATTAAAAAAAACACACAAACATCTCTGTGTGAGATACTATAAGGGTATCACAGGCAAACCACTTCAGTAGTTTACAAATTGCTTTAAAATGAATTAAGACATTGGTCACACCCTCATAAACACCAGCATATCAGAGTCAAACACACAGGCTGTGATCAGTCTTGTGTGAGTGAGTGTGTGTGTGTACGCACATGCTGGAAGCAGCTGCGGACACTGGGCTCAATGTTGCTCCCACCGAATGCTGCCACCTCGCCCAGCTGTCGCGGGATCTGAATGGCATCGTGGAGCAGAAGACCCAACTGTCTTTGATCACACGTGTCGCTTGCTGAGGACACCTGATTAAACAAACCTGAGACAGACAGAGAGAAACCCATCAGTATAAATCATCTGAGAGTCAGTCAGACAGAGAAACACATATCATTATAATCTATTCAAAAGACTGACAAACTATCTAGACCAGGGATGGGTTATGTTTTTGTTTGAGGGCTGGTGTCCTGCACGGTTAAGCTCTAATCCTAATCAAACACACCTGAACCAGCTGACTATTGACTATTTAGACACAGACAGACAGACAAAGCAACAGACTATCCAGACAGACAGAGCGAAAGCCTGTTCAGACAGACAGGAGAGGCAGATTTACAGATTCTTTTTCACGTAGGCCTGACACACATTTCCATTCTGATCTGACCTTGGCTTGGGGACAGATATGACCTTGATTAACACAAACACAGCCCACTGAGAGTTTTCACTGCTGTGTCAGACTCAAGGTCAGTCAACAAACCTAAACTTCTGTGAGTCTGTTCTGTGCATTTTTTTTTGACAAAGCAGGGACCAAAGAGAGTGACCCTCAAACTGCTCAATGAAAGGAGGGAAAACAACATGTTTTCCATTTCAATAACTCTTATAAGTTGTTTTTTGTCTGTCTCTCTGGTACTTCAGATATGGATAACACACGGGAACAAACAGAGGAACAAAGATTTAAAGCTTCAGAGTTGAGTCACAGCTTAAAAGAGCAAAAAGTCCAATTATATGGAGAGGTGCATCATGGGAGTGCAGTAGTTTCAGACTACTGTGCTTTCAGAATCAAAACAGGACAACAGCAGAGAGGAAGGTATCATGGGATTTGTGGTGTTTCACAAACAAGCTAATTAAGAGGGTACCATTCAGGATTTTAGTTGTGATCTAATAATGCCTAGGGGCACAAATACCAGAATATTGAGTAAATAATCTGCAAATGACACTTCAGTGACCTTAACCATCACTAATCAGCTAAATCAGCAAATATAATGAACATTTCAGGAGTCAAGTAGCGTCAAGCCTCTTTAAAAGAGAAGAGAAAAAATGCTGATGCAATCACAGCACAAAATAAAAGTACAAAACTCATTAAATAAGCCTATTACAACAAATAGATTTTTATTTGACTACAGGTCAATGCTTTCATATTGCACCTTTCATATTGCATCTAATTTTATTATATCCTTCACAATGCTTGATGTGCAGTTCATTCACTGCAGTTCAAAAACAGTTCAAAAACAATATTAATACACATTCTTGCACCACTGTCATTTTTGCAATTTTCCAATATGTTCTTGCTACAAATCAAAACTTATGTGATTCAGGGTTGGCTGTTGCAGTTCATGACTTCAAACTTAAAGAATATTTTGAAATCTTGTTAGTTTAAAATTGAAAAATATTGCTGATGAATCGGGCATCACCGGTGCTTTTAATGCAAATCAACAAACAGATAAAACAAGAGTTTGTTATGCCTGGTTAGGACATAACACTGTCAATGCTGGCTGTGCATTTGCTGTGAGCACTTACATTTGTATTTCTCCTCCAGATGACCCTTACACAGAGAAAGAAGGCCAATCTTCATCGAAAGAACACGGATCTTTCCACTGCGACCCCTGTGACACATAAAATGCATAATGAAAATGATGAGTCAGCGATGAGATGACAATGTCCAGCCCCCAACAGAAAAGTGTGTGTGTTGCTTACGTGTCATAGACGTTGAGCAGCCAGTTGAGGCACATGTCCACACACAGCGGCACATTGACCAGGTCTTTGTGTTCTTGCTCCAGACCATCGTAGATAGACGTCAGACAGTTGATAACCTCAGGAACTGTCAGCTGCTGTGAATTTACAGTTAACTTGTGCTGCTGGAACATTGAATAAGCTACGTTCAGGTCCAACAGATCCACTAAGAGACAAACAGACAAATCAATCTTTAAATAGACTATTACATTACTAAATGATGCACATAAAAATTGGCAATACAGCAAAACATAAATTCACAGTTTTTAATATACATATAAAGAAGTCTCAGTACATCATAACAAATTTGAGGTTTAATACACACTTACTCATGCCAAGTATAAATTGAACCAATAATTCAAATTTGGACCAGTGGGTGAAGCCAGTGTGACTTAACAAAAATAAAAAACAATTGACTACCAAAATACCTTACTATGTGTTATTGCTGTTAGGGCACAAACTCCAAAACATATTGATTAATCCTTTATCCATCTATCTTGCTATACCTCATTAGGACACTTGTAAGTTATCTGAATGATCAATGCTTTCATCTTTGACAGACCAAGAAATTGTGCATTCCCTGCATCCTGTTTATGCTTTTTTAATTAGACTAATTAACAATTTAAAAACAAACAGACATGCAGATGATGAGAACATGAGAGATGAGGCATGGAGTGTAAGATATCCTCCTCCACACATACACACACACATGATTAACAAATTCTCTTTGTGCTGTTAATTGGGTCTCTCTGAGTTAATTGAGCCGATGGAGTGAGACGAGGCACTGATGCAGCGCTAATCGTATAAGACGTCAACACACACACACTCTCAGACACACACACTCTCACACACACTTACAGCATAGAGCTTTCTGTAGCCGCCGGATCTTCATTGCCGTTCTATATGCAGAAAATCGTACGTTGTTGAGGTCAGCTAGACAGAGACAAAAAAGTTGAGCATGCAACCAACAAGATATAACATAATAACATTGAAACTAAAGTATCTATGAATTGAATGTCAAGAGCAACAGTGGATTCTTTAGCAGAGATGTGTATCCTACAGGGTGGTTCACTTTAAAGGCCACATGTTCAAAACCACTGTATTGATGCAATGATTGTGCTTTTCTTGTGTCTTTTTATGCAGTCCTGATATTGTTCAGACACAAATCGGCACACATTAGCATCTACAATATGAATTTAATTAATTTGTGTTCATATGAATGTATATGCAATATTGTAATGCATAAATGCATAATTGCATAACCCTGTATATGCCCTTAAGTTCCACCTACGTTAGAGCAAAATGTAAAAAAAAAGATATTATTTAAATTATTTTAAGATTAAATATTTGTTGTATTGCTTCTAATTTAATTTAGCCAACATTGATTACAAATGAGCTGAAAATGTTTTTGGAAAATTCATGTGTGTGACAGAGATTTACTGCCTTGCAGAGACGGACGTGTACCTTCACTGCTGTCCAATATTTATTCAGCTGTGTATTTTAGTGAGATGTAAGCTGGTTTGAGTGTGTCTCTCAGGGCTGATAAGATGTGAATATCTCCCTGTGTGTGTCTGTGTGTGTGTCTGTGTCACTTACAAAGGGAATGGTATAGCTCAGTCATCTTGGGATGGTCCCAGCATGTTGACTGGTTCTGATGACTAGAGAAGAGAAAACAGATGATCATTTGGACTCAACAGACTCACATAACTATATAACACAACTTTCTGTTGTGTTGTGTGTGTGTGTGCACGTGTGTGTGTGTATAAGAGAAATGCTATTTTGGACAGGTTTTGTGGGAGGAGAGGGTTGAAGGAATGACGAGGTGAATGAGAAAGAGACAAAAATAGAGGCAAAAGGAAACAAATGAAACAAAGCTTATGTGATTAAACCTTTTCTCTCCCAAAAATGTGTCTGGGTTAAACAAAAATGGTTTTAACATTCAAATGTAACTCAGTGGAGGATTTTGGTATCACCTACGACAAGCCAACTTTATCTCCTCTGGAAGGATTTATTAGTGGGCTTGTCCCTCTTCGTTTGTGCTACAGACATGATTGATAACATAAATCATGCAGCTTGTTCGGGAGAGATGTGCTGTTCATTTTCTAAGTGATCTGACCTGGTGAATGATAAAACCAACAGAAATGGCACACTGGATTAAACCGAAGGAAGGACCCAAGCCAAATCCAGAGGCTACAATAACTCAGAGGCTTGGGGACGGCACTTTTCCCTTAGGTCAGTAAGCAATCACATAGCAACCACCCAGAACAGCCTGGCAACAGCATAGCAACAACCTGGCAACCACACAGAACAGTCTGGCATTGTGATAGGCAGGCTCCATTTACATTTTTTTCAGGAAATGAAAAAAAAAAACCTCAAAAATCTACTGCATCAAGTCACGTCAGAACATCATTGTGTCTTTTTGACAGAATGTTTCCTTTATCAAAATTCCACTTAAAATTCATCTCATTGAAATTTTTAGAAAGAATTTCAGTGGGAAGCACCTGATGTCTGACCAGTCCACACCAAACACTATCATAAAGAATATTTATGGTTATAGTGTAGAAGCAAAGTGTAGAAGCAAAAAACATTTTAAAAAATTCACATTGATTGGACAATAATTTGACTGTTGGGGATGCACGTGTCTCTCTCAATCATTATGTTGTATATAGCCCTGAGGTCACCTGATTGGCTTCTGTCAAACCTTGACAGAAGGTGTTGCGTAAATCTCATCATCTCATTCCTGACTCATTCACACATCCACACAAGGTCCTCTCTATTCCAACAGCATTGCTAAAAGGTTCAAAGCATCTCAGACTGTCCGTCTTAGCCGAGCATAATTTCAGACAATTCCACAATAATTCCACAGTAGCTTTGAAACAGCCCTTGATGGGCCCTGAGGGTCTGCTGTTATTGATGCATGCAACGACCTAGGGCCAAACAGACCATTCTGTCCTATAATGTGATTTTCAGCAGGATCACTAAAGACTGGGGCATTTAGCAACTGTCTGGACGGTTTGTGCTATGGGCAGTAATTGAGCTGGTTACAGCCATCAGCAGAAATAAAGCACCAGTATGCTCCTATCTTCTCTGCAGCAGACCACTGCTATCCAGCTATAGATCAGGGCAGAAGTGTTATCCCCTATACACAACAGCTCTGTTTCAAATGCTGCCTCACTGTGCAGCGTCTTTAGCTACTTGCTAAGGTGGATCGCTAACTGGAATAGAACCCAATTAGTGACTTAATTAAAGCAATTCTGGAAGGATCACAGAAAATATCACTCCCTACCTGAAGCAAAAGGATCGCAACAGTTTTCCTTAAGCACAATATTTTAGAAAAAATTATTTTTTGTTTGCATTATATAGACTTTTTTAGACCATTATTAAACAATTTTTCCATATATTAACCATATAGAAATATACCAAAAATATAAAATGTATGATTTTGGTCAAGTAATTGACTAATTTTGTTGACTGCTGTCTTGAACAGGAGTCTGTACCCTTAAATGTTGCCTAGGTGGGCAGCTGCATAAGCGAACATCCCCAGATGTCAAATATTTTAACATTTTTTAAAATTCAGACTGTAAGCTGTTAAATTGTGCTGTGTAAACCTCTCAAAGCACAGGACTCTACAATGACAGCCATTTAGTGGCAAAGCAAAGAGGCCATCAATGCAGCAAAAACAATTGACCAGAGAAAAAGTTTATACAAATTAGCAGTGATGTGATGTGCCAACTACCATGTAAGAACAGACAGTGAAGCAATGTGATCCACAGTATGTTACAACTGGATACAGAAGACAAACAGGAACATCTACACTTACTTGGCAATTTAATTTCTGTCAATTCAAGTATCTTTTAACTATAAACTCCTAAAATAATGCAATCACAGGCAAAATATTTTTTCATGTATTTTTTCATTCACCAAAGAATGAAACTAGAAGGAACACAATGTAAGCATACATTAAAGGGTGCAAAATGTTTTATTCGGAGTGCTGAGCTGCTTACTGGATTAGCGGACTTTTTTCATTTCAGTGCACAAACACACACATACATGCCTACAAACACATACACCCATGCACACACACTCCCTCTTTGCACAAATTTATGGTTTATATACACAGCTAGTTTTAAACAGTATAACCTAATCCACATTCTCACCTTTATAGAAAGCGTTGTACATTTTTACAATTTTATAAAAACTATATTTTTGTGGGTTTTCAGTGTTTTTACAAATGATGATGTCCCCAGTGTTTTGTCACATTTTGCTGACATTTCGGTACAAATGTGTCCCCAATATATGGTTATGTGAACACACACACTCATGTTCTCTCTTTGAAGTCCAGTAAGCACTCTGAATGCACATTCTAATGAATAAACATGAACTACTGAACTTGAATTACAGATATATCCTTCTCTACAAAATACTCATCACATTCTCTTTCTTCAGACCCCCTTGATCTCCAGAATGTGTGTCTTTAAGCAGGTCTGACATGAGGCATCATCTCCAAATCTCAGCTCCTTCTAACCAAAGCGCAAGCATTTCCTTCTTATTTCAGAAACACTTTGATCCCTCTGATCTTTCGAATTAATGTTTATGATTATCTGATTCAGCAAAAGTCTGTGTGAGTGTGTCAAATTTTAGGATGTTAAGAGCCTTTAAGAGTGTTTTTATAACATAGTTTTAGTGGGTAACAGAGTGAAAGGCATGTCATAAATTATAACTGCACAGAGATTCCAGAGATCCCTTTCTAGTTTTGTGATCATCTACTATTCAATAGCATGGCAAAATATTTTTGGTTCTTTTCTTTTTAAAATAGATAGCTACAATGCATGGTTTTATTTAAACTCAGTTTATTACATGTCACTATTAACTTGTTAGCTGCAGTTTTGTTATAATGCTGTTTGGGTATGAGATTAGACTAAACAAATCAGGCTTTCACAGGCTGTCCATTATGTTGACCTTTAACCTCAGAAAGGTCAGCCATTTTCTGTGGAATTAACAAAGTGTTTAGAGTCAACAACTTTTAATTAGGAAAGCCAATAAGGCTTTGTACATTCACTCTATCTATGGGCAAGATCAATTAGGCAGCGAAGACACTGTACAGAGAACTAAGCTAACTTAATTTCTCAAGAGATGTTTTCTCCAGAACAGTGAGGCAAGAGAGCAGATTCATCTCAGATGAGAGTCTGGTGGGAGTGTAAAGAAATTCCTTCAGGAGATGAAAATGATGTGTATTCATATATGCACAACCATATGGGAACTGTCACACTAATCACTGAAGAAGTTCAGCTACCGGCCATTTCACACAATACACCTGCTGCACACATACAAAGCTGTTATTGTGATTTTTTTCTTTACAAGCTTTTAATGGCCAATTATCAAGAGCAAAACTCCAGGATTTAAATGTTAAAGTGTTTAACAGAACAACAATCTCTTTTGTCTGTACAGTATTTAAAGCTTACCATGGTAACCACTACTGAGGGTTTTATGATTATAAAGTTTTGGTGTTCATTTACAGTGTAAGCCTAATGCACAGACACACACACAGGCGTGCACACAGGTTGCGCAAACACACGCGCACATCTCCTAGGAAGTTATTTAATTTAAATAAATTGAAAATACTGCAGACCACTGCCATGAACATTTTCACTATTTCGTTCTTTGCTCTTGGTCTGTGGTGCATAAGCTGGTCTGTGAACATTTTAACTCATATAATATGTAAAAAAGCACCAGGAAATAAGACACAATGTGCGCAATAACCACATATCACATTTTTCAAATGATCATGATCAGATGATTTTATCATTTAGTTACCACAGTTACTGATTAACAGCTTAAAGAAAATGTGGTTGATTACCAGAGCATGGCTATGTGGTTTTTTAATGTGGTCTAAGTGGTTTTAAAGGCACTGTTATCATTATATGACACTCTAGGTAGCTGCTTACTGGCTCATGTCATTTACGGCACACTTACTCATTTAGCAGATGCTTTTATCCTAAATGAGACAACATTTATCATTTTGCCATAAAGTTAAAACGCCATCCCTAAGTCACTCTGATATTTTGGTCTCTTGATACTCAGGTACATCTTTCAATGTCTATGTAATTTTTTAAGCCTTTAATCATCTTAAAAAGCCTAAATGCTAAAAATGTAATAGCAAACCCTCCTCAGCCAGCTGCAGGATCTGGATTTTTCATGTCTATGTCACAAAGAAATTAGTTTGTGCTAAAGATTAATACTGACAGGGCTGTTTAAAACTGCACTAAAACTACTAATAACTGTAGGAGCCATCACATTTTAAACAATTACCATAGTAAATTGTCAACATGTATTCTTTGTGAGAATGTCTGCAACATATACAAAGTATAGGGGCACAACTAAAGGTGGGAAGGGGGAAGATAAAATCACAAAGACAATCCTAATTATTGAAGATAGACACCAAAACCTAAGACTATACCTAGGAATAAGAAGATAGAGTAAGCATAATAGAAGTATTTGCTTAGTTGATAACCTAAATGGACTTATATGCATTAATTATGACTACATATTCATAGTTTTTTCTGCAACTCTAGAAAAAAAGTTACAGCATTCTGAAAACAAGAAAGTAGAAATTGTATCTGATTTTGGTGTGACTTTCTTTAGCCAAAATATAATACATGCTGAATACTTTAGCAACTTAACTAAATAAAATAAAGTGGGGCTTAAAATAGGTGGCCATAAATTGTATGGGCAAACTTCAAGACACAACCATGGACATTTGCCGCTCTCGCAAGGCTGTTTTAATGATAAAAAATGACATGAACATGGCAAAGTCTGGCAATTTGTGTGTTGTTCCAAAGCACTTAGGCAACAATGTGGTAAATTCTAAACACTCAAAACCGCTTCCATTATTACAGTGTGAATCAAACTAACTGGCTTTTAAACTACATCCAGTTATAAAAAATACTTTAAAGGTTAGAGAGATATTTTTATTGGAGGGTTTATATAAAGTAATAGAAATGTATAATTTTCAATATTCTACAGTGTTTTTAAGTGTATTGTATTCAATATTTCTTCAAAAGATGATCCTATACGCATCCCGTTTTCTTCAATACTCTACAAATTTCCAGTGACCATAAAATCACTGGGGATGTGGGCATAAGGAGATCACAGAATAAGGAATTTTTCTATGTGTGCCCAATCTGAATGTTTTCGATATTTATAGAATTTACAAATCCAAACGGCCATGTATGCTTAATATGGATTTACATGGGCTTTCTATGGGTCTATGGAGTCTGCATCAAAAGAAAGAATAGAAAAGAAAGTCTATTTAGGAGTCAATGTATAAACTGAGGTCTGCATGTACCAAATATAAACTGTACTAAGGTCTACATGTACCCTGATTCACTAGTGTGTGTCTGTGTCAAAACAACATTTTCACACCAAACAAACAAACAAACCATGCATAACAAACAAATGATCAACACCAAGACCTAAATTGAGCCTAAAAGAGTAGTGTTACTTACTTGATGTAGTAGGGCACTTTATTCGGGGACACAGCTCTCTGCCACGGCAACTGTACAGATGCTGTTGACACAGATAATGAAAGATTAATCACAGCAGAATGCAGAGTTTTATCCTGATGGTAAACATTCATTAAGCATATCTCTTTCATAACTGTGGAATAAAACTCTCTTCATTATGGACGAGATCTGATGCTGATATGTCACATATGTGCTCTCTCAGCAGACTCACTAAATCTGCTGTACACTGCACTATGTGTCAATGATCCTTAATGTACTGAACCTGCTAGAATGTACTGCAAAGCTACAGTGTACATATTTAACATGTGATTTAATGCTGCCACTGACGAGGATCAGGAAAAGATTACGAACAGGCATGTATCACTAAGTGTGACCGATGCAGATAATATTTCAAAACAATATGGAAAACATTATGCGACAATACTCTCTTAAGTACTCTTAACTGAGAGCAATATTGATTAATAAAACGTATTGCATGGGTCTCTCTAATACTCAATTCTAATTGGTTAGTCACACAAATTGAGGTTCGTTATTCTGCAAACTGATAACACTCCACTCATCCAGGTACTGCGAGTCATCTAGACCAGTACTTGTATGCCTAATGTATGTCCCCATTGATGTCTTTTTTCTCAAACCAGGTTTGAATTTGTTACAAATTATCTAAAATTTCAAAATCAAATTTCAAATCAATATTTCTTGTTTAATTATTTACTTATGTGGCAAGTATATAATCATAGCAAGTACTGTCAGGGGGTTATCACCATAAAATTAACCGAGCAAACAGGGTGAGCAGGACTTAAACATAAAGCTTTTGCTTATTGGCTGTACATTATACAGATTATTTAAATGTTCAGACATTTGTACTGTGTATATTGTATGTATTTTTTGTGTATTGTGTGTTTTTATGGTGTTATTGCAAATCCCTCATATTCTTGTGCAATAAGAACTGAATGGATTTTTGTTATTTATAAATATATCTATAATCTATATAAAATATATCTCAGTATATATGTAAAGCTGCTTTCAAGCAATGTAGCACTGTGAAAAGCACTATAAAAATTAAATTAAACAGAATTAAATTTCCTATACTGAAAGGTTCATGGTTCAAGATATGGTTCACAGTAAAAGTTTCTTTTATGCACTTGCAGATGCAAATCAATATAACAAAACTATTTTTAACTTGACAGGGTAGTTGGTTTATATCCATTTGTTGAGTACTCAAGTAGACAAAATTAACCTCTGAACTATTTACTGCTGAAGTGTGTGTGTGTGTGTGTATGAGTGTGTGTGTATGAGTGTGTGTGTGTGTCTAATTATCCACAGCATCTGACTTGTAGCTCATTTCTTAATGGCTGACACTTATTTGTGTGTGAAGGCAATTAGAATCAAATGTAAATTGGACTTCGTTCTTCCTAACTAAGGAAGAATTTCAATATCTGTGTCAACAATTGCTTTGTTAACAATGTCTGCACAAGAAACCAGCATTGTGTAGAGAAAAACAAATGACAGAGCTGATGGCTGGTGACAAACTGTGTGACTTAATTTCTGCTTGTTCAACTGTTTAATGTGGGGTAGTGACTCACTCGATAAGAAGTGTTGAGAAGAGGGACCAAAATCCCTGTGTGCTTCTTGCAAGAGCTTTAACCGATCTTCCACAGCGGCCTGAGGAGTGAGCGTGAGCGAGAGAAAGAGGTGAAATTATAGCTCAGCATATATACAGACACATTAAATGTCTATTTGTGATTGTTCTTGAACAATCTCTGATGTTCATGCTGTTTCCTCAGGGCTCACACATATCAGAGACAGGAAAAGGCGGTAAAAGAATAAAAAAAGTAAAAGTAAAAAAGGGAAAGGTTTTGAGTAGGTGGAGCACCTGCAGAAGTTTCCAGCGCATGTTGAGATTGTCCAGCTGACGGTTGGTGGTGGAGGACAGCTGGACATCCAGTGGGACCAACTGTCCTGCTAGATCATTCACAGCCCTGACATCCTGTTTGAGAGGCGTGATCTCCTCACGGAACGCCTGAAACATGTCAGAGAAGCCAGAGAAGAGAAATAAATTTACCTCCAAACGTCACACGTACAAATACAGTGTAAATGTTTGTGACCATACATGTAAGTACCATGTATTATCACTGTAAAAAATAGCATAAAGCAGAAAATAATGGTGAATTTAATTATCTCAAAAAATGTTGAATGCGTGATCATTTTAATTGGCTGATATTTGACAAACAACATCTCCATGTTTTTAAGGAGCCTAGAGCCATTGCCATGGTTACATGGCAATATTCACGGATAAGAATGGTTACACAATAACTGACTTACCATTGTCCTATCAATATGATCTTGTAAAGAATCTATGAGCAGGTCTCCCACAGGCTGCCAGCCTGCTTTGAGCTCCTCTGCCTGGGCCAGATGGAGGTCCAGCTGGTCCATAGAGCTCTGGAGGTCCTGAAGTTTATCTACAGCTCTCTCCACCTGCTTCTGCCAGGTGACAACATGTCCCATCAGCCTCTCCCAGCGTTCACCCACCTCAACCGTCTGCTTACGGATCTCCTTAGCTACCTGCTGGGCCTTCTCCTCTGGGGTGAGGTCTACAGAACGTCACAAACAAACTTGTCCTAATTAAAGTTCCTTTAAGGGAATTTGTAAAATTTGTTCCCACAACAGACAACTTTGACATCTTTAATCAATGTGAATTTTATGGATGTCTATTTGCTTGAATGATGACTTACTTTTTGCATTCTGGAATAAAATAACTGAACAAAACAAAAAAAAACCAAAGCTTTCATTAAAAAGAAGATTGGTTCTATTAAGGGAGAGCCTAGACTTCTATTCTAAAGTTGCCATACTGAGCTTTGTGATAAGTGCTTATCTGTTTTGCTCATGAATATTGATTATGTTTAAACCACTTCCAGATTTTTTTTAATCCCCTGGATGGAACTAGTTTCCACTGATACCTTTAAGGACTGAAAAAAATAATAAAATCCAACATTTTGCTTGTCAAAAAGCATTCTGGGATTACCTTATCTGCAAAGGAAACATAGAATCCCGCCTTAGATTTAGCAGATGTCTACTATAGTATTTTAGAAAAGAACAATACAGACACATTCCTTTGCTACAATACATTTTGGTGCATCTCACATTAATAAGTCCATCCAATTAATGAGCTCAAGAGAGAATGAGGTTTTACAAATGAAAAGAGGCAAATGTTCGGGGAATCTGAGAGGAGCCCACAGCATGTCTATGGGCAGGCTTACACCATTACAACATCTGCTCCCTTATTCTGAGAATGTGTGAAGACACTTTAGGTGATATCACCATCACAAAGAGCAGACTTAATTCTCCATTCAATAAATGCTCATCTCTGTCTCTCATCTTTGCATTTCTTTTTCAGCCAAGCGAGAATCAATTTACAATTCAAATTCATTCAAGCGTTTGTGCAAAGGTATGAAATTCAATTATCATTCAGAGGTTCAGTCGAAGCGAAACTGCTGATGCTTTTTTGTCTATGTCTTGTCTATGCTCATTCGATTATAAACAATGGAACAGATCGTTCAACATATAAATACATACATTTCAATTTCCAACTTTATTTGTGTGAACTCTGAGGTAAGGTCGCCTGTGATTATACCACCATGAACTGCAGGCAAACCACATGAGCTGGTTATGTATTCAGCTAGCTGGGCTCTATGCTTCAAAACTTTATAAGTAACTTTTTAAAGTTTATAAGCAAGTAAGTTTATTTTAGATTGTATGTAAAGCTGCAGCTATTCAGCTGTCTCAGTAATAATATGTGTTGCACAGGTGAAAAATTACTATGCAGCATAAATGATATACCAATTAGATAGTCTATTAGAAAAAGTGAATTGTTGCATTGTTAATGACAAGCTTGCTCTGACTCTTAACATTATGTGCAAGTGTGTGTGTGTGGGGCAATCATGCTTCGGCACAGTTTAAGGCAACCATGCCATGCCAAGGAGCATAAAATGACGTGTGGAGAGACACATCACATCGAACAGTAATTATTGATCTCTTGAACTTGAGCTGATATGAACAGATATAAAAATGCATTGTAAAAAGAACTAAATCTGAGGGAATGATAATAAATATTTAGTTTCATTTCATTTCGATTTAGTTTCAAGCTGCCAATAAGAGTTTAGGCTCCATTTAATTCTGTTTAACGAAGAAAAATGTATGTATGTTAGGGTTTCACAGTTGTTAACACGATCTAAATTGAATAGCAAACTTATTAGAACAAATAGGTTATGAACAAAAGTTTAATGCTTTGTACCACTTCCTAAAACATTTTTCAGCAATCCAATAGATATGCTTGTTATAGCAAACACTGCTAAGGAAACTTTCACTTCTAGATGATTTAGTGTTTTCTAAAAGAAAGCTGAAAAGTGGAAAATGTCTGCAGTCTCTGATCTACCAATTAACTTAGTTCACATGGGCATTCAGTCATTCTGACAAAATCTTCATGTACACACACACACACACACACACACACACACACACACACACAGTCTGTAGTTCCCTCTCACTATTTGTTAACCGATGACTGACATTTGTCCTAAATTAGCTGTTCAAGCACGTCCCAGAAGAGGTGTTCAGAGAGCCGTGGAACTTTCCAGACATCAGATACAGCAGTTAAGAGCATGTTGACAGCGAGTGTCCGATTTAACCGAGCCACTTACATCAAAGACCATCCCTCAGAGAGTATAAAAAAAAAACAATACTGGTCTGCTCTGTTAAAGGTTCATCTCACCTCACTGAGAATGCTGCTTAAAGGTACAATAAGCAATTTCTGGTAAACACTGTTGATATTTGAAATCACCAAAACAGGCATAATTCTTCCCCAAAATAATCTCAGCTCCATTTTCTGGTGCTCTGTCCCACATGCCTCTATCATAGCTCAAGAAGACTGAAATAATAACCCAGTTGAACTACCAATATGACACACAAGCATATCCAAGCAATCACGGCATATTAACATTCTGTAAACCTGAGCAAAGCATGATTATAACCATGTTATATAATGCTATGTTCAACATGATCCTTTGTTTTATATCTTCCATCTGTCACTTTCTGTAGTCATTGTCCTAATATTCATCATGTGCCCTGAGTTCTCCCCCCACTACTGGTAGGCATACCCTCTATTGACAACAAGTGTGTTTTGGTGCATGGTCTGGTACACTTTTTAAAAATCACTTACTGCACCTTAAAAAGCTCTCTCTATTATATTTTAGTACAAATTATTTTGTGTCAATATGTTTCTGTTTTTTTTTTTTTTGCCTTCCTCTCTATCATTAAATGATACCTGTTTTGGGCTGCAGGTTCTTGCGTGGCTCTTCAGGCCCTTCAATTGGCTGGTCAGCAAGAAACATGCGTGCCTGGTCCAGTGTGCTGAGTACTAAATGCTCACGATCCTTAAGCTCCGCCCTCAGAGCCTGAAAACACAATCACATAAGCTGTCAATCATTACTGTCTTTAAAATGTAAATTATGGAAAACTGGTAGAGACAAAAAATAAAAAACTTCAAACCAGACTACAATACTAACAAAACAAACCAGAACTCCTCTGTGTGTGTGTGTGTGTACTAGGGTGTACTAGTAAATGGCAAATAAGAAACAACAGATCAAAAAAGGCCAGAATGTGAGACCAGAATGAGAGCGTGCACGTAAGAATGGACATAGAACTGCAATTTGCTGCAACAATTTTGCAGGTCAAATGAGACTCTTCTTCAGGGTCACAAGGAAAATATCTGAAGTAATAGCCGTTCCCTATCTCAGACAAAACTAATTCCAGCCTGCAGGCAATATTGGACTTTTGAACGGCCAGACAGACACAATTAAATGAATAGCCAAATCTCAGTGGACAGGAAAACTGGATTACCATACCCCAGAAAGTTGGGCCCCTAAGCTCGACTGGACAGCAGGGTCACAGCACCCTTCCACACTTCAGAAACAGTCATTAAACAGAGCTGGAAGGAATACTAAGCAAACCTGTTAATTATATTCTGCTACAGTAAACACAATTAAACACTGGCAGAATATTCACATGGGTTAGATTCCCAATCAACATATTGTTTAAGACTAACTAGTTCACTATTCATTTGTACAAACCCAAAGAAATGCTAATTCTAGTTAGTCTTCTAAAAAATCTAGTTTTGCACACCCATGCCATAAGCGTAAGACCAGCTTGCTAAAAAGTTAAACTTGGTGTCTGAAGAGATTTATAATCCCTGCATGACATGGTCAAGTACAAAGTGACAACGATGAACCTTTTTCTTCTATTGCTCCCCGTACTTTTTCTTTCACAACAACAATGACTCTTCAAGCCAGCACACTATTATCAACACTGCACTTCCTGTGCACTTTAAACACTTTGACACATACAAAATAACTGAAAAACACACATTCACACCCCAAATGACACATAATGAATAACCTCTGAGCTTGGAGTGAAAGACCATTCGAATCCATCAATGCCCAACTATACATCCTAAAAACCTTTGAAAGACTCTACAACACGACCTGAAACGGTTTAAAAAAAGCATCCTGAAAGCTTGTTTATTGAGCAAATTATTTGAAAAGAGAGAGAGAGTGAGGTTGGATGACACAGGCTAAGATAGAGAGACCTGTTGTAGCATCTTGACTATAACGGGTTTAGATGCTGAAGATGCTGGAATAACAAATTTTCATATATCACTATAGCAACAAAGGACATCATAGCGGCAACAAAGACTACAGCACATCACATTCATCTATCCACAATGTCACTCTATTGTAAAAATCATAAAAGATTTTTTGACAGCTTGCAAGAGAAAATAGTTTTGAGTTCGTAAAACTCACCCTTGAGTTGTAAAAGCATTGTGCTTATGGTAACGCAAAGGAAGACTAAGGGTCAAGTGTACAGGAGGGTATAAAATCATAAAATGGAAAAACAGGATACAATACAAACATTACTGGCATATTCTGGCAAAAGTAACCCGGTTTAGCACTTTTCACGGTCATGACAGGGGATGAAATACTAGATATAACCTTGCACAGAAAGAAGGAAAAAATAGATAGTTGAAAAATGGCCATTAGTGTGCTCCTCAGTGACAACGCTGAGTATACAAACACAAAATTTTACTGCATTATGAGATGAAGAAAAAGTGACATGCTGGCAAGTATGGTGACCCACAGCTGGACCCAAACTGTAAGATCATTACAAACTGTAAACACGCATCCAAAGCAGGGGGTAGCACTCCAACTGTATGGACGCAACTGGGCTAAAGTGTCTTGTTCAAGGACACCTGAGCTGTATTTTGCCAATATTCCGAATAAAATGTTCCTGAAGGTTTTCAGAACTATTCTAGAAGCTTTCACTTTAACACCTTAGAACATGATGTTAGAAATCGAGCTTGTGTAAGTAGTATGTTTTGGACCTAAAATATATGCTAGTGCCACACCATTACCAAATCCATTTAAAATTGTGCAAATTAAAATCGATACTTAAGCATCAAACAGAGCCTAATAAAACTAATGTCTTAATTAAAACTAACAAAGACAAAAGAAGACGCTTTGCATAGCATTGCTGTCAGCATTTCAGACACATAAAAACTCACCTGGGTGGGTTCGAGACCACTTAAGTGTCATTCACTTCTTTATTGCCTATATAAAGGGGAACTTGAGAGTGAATTGTCAGTGAATTCTAATTAGTCAATTTGAGGGTCATTTCCCAGTATGAGGTCAGAGAAAAAGTCTGAGCCCTTGGGCGGTCTCTTATTTAACACTCAGAAGAGTTTAGACCCAAATGATGTGAATAAATCAAACAGACATTAGCAGTACTTATCAGAGCATAGCAGACACTACAACAATCTGTGGCAATACAGTGCCCAACTAAAGGCCATTTAAGGCAAACCCTGGGTATAAATTAAGGGCTTTGGTTAGTAGGTCCCATAACAGACTCCCATAACAGTAAATAGCTCCTTTCTCCAATGCACTCTTGATTGTGTGTTAACAGGACCTTGTCAAAAAATATCGGTAAAACAGCCCTGGCAATTAACATCAATGCTCTGATGTCAAATTCATCAAGTGAAATCAATTATTAAAATTAGACAAATTAAATTCCACTGAAATACATCCACTGATACAGAGCTGCAATTTTTTTAATACTTGGTTAAAAAGGAGCCAAGTATTAAACTTGAAAATTTAAAGCATGTGTGATGGTAGGAATCAGACAGTAGCTCATATGAACACTTTTATAGTTTATGGGTTTTCCACATTTGAAGGTGGACAATTTTAGTCCACATTATTTTTAATTTAAAAAAAAAACAGCTTGAACCTTTCTAGAAATATCTCTTTTACAGGATAAAGAAAATATACTGAAAATTTAGAATGACAAAAGAGCTAGTAAATAACAGAATTTTCACATCTGAACAAAATGTTACATCAAAATTATTCATTAGGTACTTATGTTTAATTAGGTACTTATGTTTAAGTTAAATATAACATTACAACTGGAAAAGCATTGCGTTAGCAGCACTGAAGGGTGGGTAAACCCTTCAATGAAAAAAGTGTGTAAACACACACACAATAACACACGCTCACACACTCTCTTTCTGAACAGTGATTGATAGTTTTAATTATGGAAGCACTAAAAGAGGCTTTCCTATTGGATAATGAGATGTGTGATTGATAAACACTATTATGGAGACATCAGGAGGAGTTCATTCAAAGCTGATCAATAACAAAGTATTGCTAATAGACAACACACCCGACAAAGAGAAACATTTATTAAAACGTCCCAGTGATGCATGAAACAACCTAAAAGGAATCAACCTAAAATGTGTTATGTAAGAAGACATTTAAAAGTCTAGTCTCTCTCTCTCTCCCTCTCTCTCTCTCTCAAACACTCACTCACTTGTGTAATTAAATATTAATCAAATATTTATTTTTAAATACCAAGTTAAATTTTAATTTGGGTCATTTTAGATAATGGGTGGCATTTGTTTCCCTCAACATTAGTGTTGGGGGGGTGCAATTGAATATCATGTTTTCTGACTTACTTACAATGTTAAATGTGCTTCTCATGCTTAACATGGTCAGCTTGTCTCCCAGCAAAGGAACACCTACGCGTAACCCTGCAAGAGAAGAAGCTTGCCCACACGTCAGCGAATGTCCATGTGCGAACCATAACTGTGTTTCACTCATACGCCCATGACACACCCTTTTTTTGGAAATAATCATCCCGCTGTGTCTGTCTTTTATAAATGTGATAAAACTAAATAATTTTCGAAAACACAAAGTATGCAGTACTACTCTAAAGGTATTCAAGATTCATATGAGATAGGCAAAACTGTGCACGTCAGTCCCGCTTTAAAATTGTAATGTGTGTAAAAAGACCTGGTGATTTGTACCCACACAGCTAAAGCCCTACGAAACTGGCCGCTCAAAGACAAGCTATTACAAGCACAGAAAATGACGAAGTGGGGAGAGAGGCAGAAAGTCAAAATGGGGGGAATTTTTCTCTTTGCTCCAGTGCATCATTAGTCAAACTGTCTGAGAGGGAGAGAGAAAGAAAGACAGAAAGAGAGAGAAATAGTAACCAAGGTGTTACAGGCATAACAGTTTCCTGCCACCTTCCCATAATTCCCTGCAGTGATTTTGCCTTATGTTCTGGTGCTGTAGGTATGCCTACATCTTACAATAGAAAACATTTTGAAAAAGGGCAGACCTATAGTTTTGAACAATTGCCCTTTGTTATGTAGGTCTGAATTTAATAAAGATATACCTGTGAATTACTGTATCTGATCCTTGGTCAGTATTTACAAAGATTTAGATGTTTTTGACAGAAGGTGAGGGTTTAAACACATATAAATAGCTGTGATTTGAAATAGCTGTGCTCAGATCTGTTATTAGCTTGATTTTTCTCATCTGCAGACAGTCAGTTAGTGACACATTTGGGTTGTTTATGTAAGTGACCCATTGCTCTATAATGATCTTAGTTATTCTCCGAATAGTTTCATATTGATTGGTCCTGTCACAACTCCAAACATAGAATCAGATTATAACAGTGTATTAATAATTATACAACAGTCAGATGTGGCTCATTAATTTAAGGTGTTTCATAAGTCTAAGGACCTAAAGAGCAGTGAAGCACATTAATGTTTAGTTTTACGGAGTAACCCTTACAACGACAGTCTAATCTAATGTATTGCTTTTTTCAGCATACACCATAATCTCTGAACACTTTTAAATGACTACATTTAGAATTAGAGGATTTATATATCATGGTATATAAATGTAGTTTTGGGACATACTTTACATTTACATGCTATTATGCTATTTACTATTACACTATTTACATGCTTTATGCTGTGTGTTGAACAAGCAATATTACAGTCATGTCATGACCCCATGCTGACATGCTGTGATTATCTGTTCACTTTAGTTCATGCCTGTCTGCTGAAATACAGTCATAACACCCAACTGGTTTGTTATTGCTTCATAATTTAAAAGCAGCATAAACATCTTAATACTGCCTTCAGGAGACTTTAAACCAAAATTATTAGGCTAATGAAACACTGGAGAATGAAGGCAAATGAAAGAAGACAAGAATTACAGAAAGAAAAAGACAAAACAGTGATAAGAGACATGTTTGTTGTTGCAGTAGTGTGTGTGTGTGTGGGGGGGAGGGGGTCTGTTGCTGCAGTAATGTGTGTGGACTGACCGTGCAGTGGGTCTGTTGTTGCAGTAGTGTGGGCACATCTCCTCCGATGGGCATCTGTTTGTTTAGTTCTTCATCTTTTACACTGATCCAGCGGCTCAGCTCCTCCAGCACTGACAGAAGTCTGTTGCAGCGCTCTGTACTGGCCTCCAGATGAGCCCTGCACACATTTCACATTTTTAGCACACAAGCTAAGACACTTACAAAAGAGATCTAAAACTTGCAGATCACTGTAATTATAAAGACCAGCTCATTAATGTTTATAGATCCAGATGACAACACCGTACACACTGTGAATAACAACAATAATTAAACAACATTTTGCTAGGTGTTTGGCTTTCTTCAGGCATTTGATTCAAAAGTTGTGGTCTAGTTAAGGAGTTAAGGAGTCAGGCTTGTAATTAGTAGGTTGCTGGTTCGATTTCGGCACCAGCAGACAGCAACTGAGGTGCCCTTGAGCAACACTTGCAGTTTGTTTACTCCTCATGAAGAATGGGTTAAATGCAGGTCACATTTCGGTTTGGGTAACCGTAACTGACAAATACATGTTACTGTAAAATCCTGTTACTATGCACATCCTGTGTACATCCAGAATTAGTCATTTACTGGTTTCCCAACTGTGTTCTAGCATGAATACTGGTAGTAAGGTTGTCCTGCACTGTTACTGGAGTGTTGCTACGTAGTTGCTGGGTTGCTGAAGTAAGTCAAAAGCATCAAGCCCAAAGTCTAAAGCCCAGAACACACCAAGTTGTTTTTAAATGTTGGCCTACTTATTTCTTTTGTCAGCTGAAGTTGCTCCCTGTTGGCAATCATTCTGATTGGCCTTCAGCTTAGCAAACCAGCATACAAGAAGAAAATGGACATACGTGAGCAAACAATGAAGTCAAGAGGGAACACACAAACACACTTATCTTGCTTCTTGAATTTAACACTTCAGTATGAAAATATTTTAGATATGGCTGTCTGGAATGAGGGAAGTGAATCTGTATGTGGCAAGCAAGATTTGTGTGAAGCTGGTCAGTATTGCTTTGTTTTGTATTCCAGAAGTTACTAGCTCTTCCGGTTTCCCATTTGAAGTAAAGAATACAGACATCTGCCACCTGCTGGTAATAACTGGAAAAGTTATTACCTCCTACATATACGCAGAACGGACAAGCTATTTGGCCACTGGGTGTCGATCATAGGTTTACTGTGTTGGGGCAACTTTGGACCCAGATGCTACCGACATGAGGTTGACTCCACAGTTTGCTTTAATCTTCGCTAGTCTGTCACCATTCTTTTATCTGCCCTAGTTTGTTGCCATTGGTTTGGTGTGTTCCAGGCTGAAGTCTAAAGTTCTAATTTTCCAATAATTTAAAAGAAATTTGGGTTAATGGTTTAAACAAATCTTAGCCTAAATCCAAAGCATGAATAGTACTGGTGATTTTCACATTTGTTTATAAAATGAAGTAATCCCATCTGGGGCTTACAGTGTTAAATATAAAACCCAGTGTGTTCTAATAGTCTAACTCAGAGAAATCTCTTCAACTCCTTTGTGAGTCCCTGTGTGTGTGTTAATGGAGGTGTCAACAAGTATTGTAATTACATGTGTTCACTAATTAGAGCATAATGAGATTTAATAAAATAGCACCTATTAGAACACATTCACACTGTGCCCCTCACAATGCGGAAGGTTCCTCATTCCCCTTTTTCAATTCAGACAACATTATCCGTTACACTACTACTACTACTACACTGCTAAGGTGTGTAGTTTCCATGCTGCTGCTGTCACCAAACCACAGAATTTAATTGTTTCTAAAATTTTTCCCTCCACCATTGGTCATAAATCTGATGCTCCCACCCCAATCCTTGAGCCTCTGGTGCTGTGTTGGGCTGGTCTCTTAACGGTCAAACTGAGTAACAGTCACTGGTGAAATCAACTTTTAAATGGCATACTTATAAATGACACTGCATATTTACCAGATTTAGAGGAAATACTAAAAGGAAATAATTACACATTACAACATAAACAAAATGCAAAATGTGCCTTTATCTCTTCCAATTAGTGATGTTTCCAATGTCACCATATCAACATCATCAATAGAACATTTTCGGTTTGAGCTGTAGGCTGTGTCTGTCTGTGTGTTTGTGTTTGTTTGTGTGTGTGAGAGTGTGTGTGTCTCACCTTATGTTGGCTGATTTGGCTTTGAGGTCGTTCCAGCGCTGGTTCATGTCATCCAGTCTCTGCTGGAGGAAAACTGCTTCCTCTGAGCTCCCTAGAGCCTTCACCATCCTTAACTTATTCCCATCCACACTCCTGAACACGTCATTATGAGCTTCAATCTCTGCCTGAATGTCCTACCAAGAGAGACAGACAGAGAGAGAGAGAGAGGGAGACAAAAAGAAGAGAGACAAATAGATTAGTTTTAATTGCAGCATAATCACTTTCATTATGTGGATTCGCTTAAGGAAAAATAAATAAATTAACAAAGAGCAATGAAAACTTTTCCTGCCTTCTTTATAGACAGCACAGACAGGGCACTGAGCACAGGAAACAGAACACAATAGTCCACAATTACACACCTTTTTCACACACGTTCACAATTTCTTATCTCTGTTTAAGTGTGTTTGTATGTTTTCTTTAAATACTAGGAAGCAAAAACCTTATATTTCACCAATTATTTCTGTATATTGAAGCGTAAACACCTACATAGGCACTAGACAGCAAAACAGCTGATTACATTTTAGAATAGAGCCTCCCTATTGTGCTCTGAACACATAGCTTTTGATGGATACTCAGAAGAGACAGTAGAAGGATGTTTGGGTCTTTTCCAGTTAATTTGGCTAGTGCTCTCTGCTACTTTACTCCCTCTCTCTCACAATCTGCTTTTTCTGTCACCATCCATGGCTAATTTAGGGGCATCGCAGTGAGGTTCTCTCAAATACATTATAAAATTTACAGCCTACTTCTGAAACCGGGGCAGAGCAACTATTGTAACTATCACCAGCACATTACAAAAATACTCCAACATCCCCAAACAATCACTGTATTTGACAAAGGTTAATTGAGCTTGGCCACAGTCTGAAAAAAAACAGTAAGATCAACAAAAGCCTCTGTTGGCTGCTTTCAGCCTACTTTGTGGGCTGACTGAACACAATCTCGCTCACATGCCAGCATCTGCTTTTCAGTATGTGTGTTAGGGTAAATGTCACAACATTATTAATATTCAATATTCAGTTGGTCACTAAAGAAAACTTCTAAAGGATAAAGTTTTCTGGAAAGTTTTGTTTTTAAGCTGTCAAATAATGTATCATATGAGTGTATAGGCAGCAACTAGCCTTTTTGAATGTTGCCACACTTAGAAGGCTGTTTAGATTACCATGTCTCCCTATGCTTTTTAGATTGTGAAGTAAAAGATGAACAAATGTGTAGCTAATGGGGATTAAAACAGAAAGACTCAAGACTTATTTATATTAGCATGTCTGGTGCACAACATTTTTAGCCAAGAGCCCATTAAAGACAGGAAGAGACAATCTATCTGACAAAGCCAGTTTGTTTTTCTGTGTAGCTTAGATATTAATTTAACTTATGTACAGTAGCTGGAACTGCAAAAAAAAAAAAGGCAGGGAAAGAAGTTAAATAATGAAGTACCAGTCACCATAAAAAGTCATACAGAAAACACAAGTGAAAAAAAAGTTTTTTTTTTGCATTTCTTTTGCATTACAAAAGTCAGATTTTCCAGATGGGCTGATAAAAATCTGTGCACATTTACTCCTTGTAGTTGCTTAAGATCAGAAAACCAAATTGGACCATGCAATTTTCTACTACATTAATCAGACAGACAGAGAGAGGTCTGTGGGTGGTCAAAGGACGAGCAATATGATACAGAGACCAAAGTTTACAGTCGGTTGTGCTTGTGTGTATGAAAACAAGTAGTCAACATAGGAGACTGTCTGGTTTATATGCCAAGCGCACGCATGCACACACACTCCAACAATATTATTGTCCAAATACTACTGCCACTAGACACAGACCTCCAATGCAGAGTCTTTGTGTGTGTGTGTGTGTGTGTGTGCACTGTATCTTGGGTCTCTTTAACGGTCTCATTTCAGGTGTTCATTTGTTATAGATTAATAATAAAAGATTTAACTGTGATCTGTTTAACCACCAGCCACACACACACACACACATACACACACACATTTTCTCTATTGGCAGTCTGACCTATAAAATAAGGTAATAAAAAAGCTTTTCCCATTAATAAAGTTAAATAATTGCTTCCTGATCATAGACTCCCCAGAGCTGCCACTCAGTGCACTCCGATTTAACCAGACTAACTCACAAACCTAAGAGAGACTCAAAGGGAAACAAGTGACATTTTTATGTTTTGACCTTTTCCTGTTGTGTGATAAATGCATCAACACACAAACAAACACACCCAACCCCAAAGCAGGTAATACACTCTGAAATAACACACTCCTACAGATGGAAGATGCTAAACATTTGAATTAAATATATTATTTGAATTAAAACTGCTTACCATAACAGATTTGTACACACTATGCCATGCAGGGTCCAAAATAAATGTTGCCATACCAGCCACTGACAGAACAACTGAGAGAATGTATCTGCCTTTTTATCAGCCCAAATGATTTCTTAATGGTTATTAACATGCATCAAAATGTAGCCCTTGGACAATATCATTTGTTTTTTAAGTCTGCGTTTTCCCAAACTCATACAGGTCAACATCTGTATACTGTGTTGTCAACACATTGTCTACTTCTTCAGTAGGAAGAAAATTGAACCATATATTTTGTTGCAGTTCTACTGTGTACTTTCTCAACAAAGGCAATGAAAAATTGTGTTACTTCTAGAACCTGCCTCAGATTCATTAATTGCTGCACATTTGAACAATCCAAAACTACAAATCTGATAATACCTCCTCAAACCTCTTCAGCAGCTCCTGTAGACTGAAGTTCAGACCAATCATTGTGGTTTTCGTCTATCTCTATCACTCTACATTCCAAAATGCCAAAAATGGAGATAATGTTGGAAATGGTTCAGTCTCCTGTAGGCCACACACTTATAATACACCTTAGAATATGCAGGAACATCTGGGAAAGAGCACACACACAGCTAGCGGCATATAGCTGTCCCTCAACAGTGTGTGCACCGCTGCTTTGTAGATGTGTGGTGGTAGATGCATGCTGCAGTTTTTAGGTCAAGCCTCATGTTCACAGTGGGGGGTCAAGCCTAATGTTTAGGCTCCATGTCTGGGAGGATGCATCATGCAGTGTGGAGTGAAGGCCTTGGTGCTGGAAGTTGATTCAAGATATTGTTGGGGCTTGGAAGGTTTAGTAAAGGTTAAAGGTAGGCTTAGAATATCAATCCAAATATCCATTTATTGGTTAGCAATTTGATGACAATTCAGCTGCCATATTCCCAACTGGTCCAATCTGTCTCATAAAGCACACACACATACTTTATATCTTGCAAAGACAGAAAGCGTCTTGTTTCTCCTCCAGGTTGCCGTGACCCCAAACAAGCATCAGTACTCATTTACTTGTATTAAAGAACCTCTGTGTGGATTACGCTGGCAGGCAGGGCAAAAGGAGCACCATGTTGTCTCACTCTCATTTAGAAACAACACACAATCCAAGTGTCTAGCTGAGAAGAAGAGTGGAGATCTGATTTTGAAGGCAATATCTCAGAACCAAGACATGAGGAAAACCTTCAGGCCACAACCATTTGATTTGTCTCAGCTGTAATATTGATGGTCATCTTTCAGCCCAAACCCTCTTTCTTCCTCAGCATCCAGAAGTATATTTAGCTCTTCATAGGTTCCATCAGCAAGGGATGTAGATACTTTAGAATAAAGGTTGAAGATAAGTCTTTCCTCCAGGGCTTAAAGAATAAATTTCCCAATAGAGACCACAGACATTGGCAACTGGAGGTCTGTATGGTGTTCAAGAAGTTCAAAAAGTTTCCCTAAAACTCCTTGGCTTGCCACCTCTGTCGTTGGTCTCTCTCCTCTGACTGCTGACTCTCAGAACAGACTTTCTCTGCTCTCTCCTCACTCTCTCTCTCTTACACTCTGGCAGCAGCTGTTTATTATTTTATTCAGCATCCTCTGGTTCCCCTCCTCTTTCCCTCCACCCCACTCCAAACTAACACATGCACACACCCATTTCCTGTAGGGCCACAACATGAAAGAGTAAACGTGCCCCGTTGAAAATGAAGGAAATTTGACCGTTTGACATGAAACAGAAAGAAAAAAAACTGAGATAAGAAATCCTGGTAAAGGAAAAGTTTTATAAAGTACAGTGACAATGGTTTTACTGTCTGGTGTTGCATCTGTGTTAAGTCTGTATCCATGACTCTGTGAATGGGGAAAATAGGGAGAGAGAGGGGGATCAGACCCATTAAGCACACATATGTTGATGTAAGGAGATAATGAAGTGTACAATTAGCATAAAATATACAGCCACAAACTACAGATACTGTGACTTATATAAACATTCATATATAATGACACTACAACTCATTGCAGTGGCAAACTGCAGATATTGTGCAGTTCAGTGGAGTTGGTCTTGCTTTGAAATTCATAACATACATATGGGCTCCCTCTCAGCTTGTTTAAATACATAAAATCAGCGTGTCAGAGGGCCATGTGGTCTGAACTTACAGACACAAGTGCATTCTCAAAGAGCCAGCAAGAACAGAAGACAATTCTGAATATTCATGAACAAGCCCTTTGAAGTGCTTTTACTTCATTAGCGCATCTACATAATGAATATCTAGCATGCAAGGTTTGATGTGCATGAAGATGTGTGTGTGTGTCTGTAAACAAACCCTGCTGGATTACAATCAAATCAGGATACAAATATGTGTAGCGCATATTCTCGTGTAGTTACTACACGAGAATGTTTGGTTACGCAAACAATAGAAATGCAGATGATTGTGGCAACTGAGAATCAGACCAAATAAACAAAATCTACAACATTAGTGCTCAGCAAGGTTTCAAGATGCAAGTTCAAAGCAGAATAAGGGAGTAAATGAGAGGGTGACGGGCAGAGAAAATGGGAAAGTGTTCCAGTGTCCAGGGAATTATGGAATAGGACTCTTTTGTGCATAAAAACTCAAATCATACACTCAAAGCATAATTTCAGTAGTACAAATAGCAGTTTTAGCAGCAACTTCAACATGGAAATATTTTATCTTACTGGTTTAATAGGATTTACAAACAGAGGAAAATCATGCACTCCACACACACACAAACACTTTGATCTTGTGAGTTGTAATGGACCATTTTTTTCCACAGGTACTTCTAACAGACAACTAAGCCCAGTCCACATCTGGACCTAACTAATACTGTAACAGGGCATTGTGATGTGTAGACACTCGGCTAGATTAGGAACCAAATTGTCCTCAGAAGTAAGCTAAATCTGATAATACTACCTTTAGGGTAGCGCTTCCAAACACTTTACATTTTGGATGTCTTCCCTTTCTCACTTGGAGTACTTCACTAATGCTGATGAGATCAATCGGGTGTCTCAGATAATAGATATATCCTAAATGTGGAGTTTTGGGGGACTTCCAAAATACAAGTTTGGGAACCATTGCTGTAGGGGACATCCAAAGGACGTCTTCATTTGGAAAAATTACAGATGAATAAATTATTTATTGACAAAAGCGCAAATTCGTTTCATTTTAAGGTGGGTGTTAGGGTTTGTTTGTAGTCATTTTAAATCTCTTAAAAACAGCATATCTAGAGCTTTCTCATATTTAGATACCTGAATAAATGTGTTTATAATTCTAGATTTTGATCAATGTTTGATGCCGTCAGTGATGTGTGTGTGTGTGTGTGTGCACGCAAACCTCCTCAGGAATGATCAAACTCATGTATAACTGATTCTGTCTGATAACATGAGCGTGAAGCAGGGAGACGTCCCTCCTGCGAGGCTCCATCAGGCCCCTTCTGACAAACACACAGCTCTGATAAACAGAACTGCCATTAAAACCCACTGAAAGAACTTAATGACACAGCAAAAACAAATGACTGCTAATTATTTAATTCACCTCAAGCATTTAACATATTGGTACAGCTGATGATTTCAGCCTTACATTGTGTATACAATGACAGCAATCAATGTCAGGCCACAGAGACACAGTCTGTCTTTAATGAAGGCATTGACGTTTGAACCACTGTGATGTTTGAATCTAATGCATGACAACCAAGACGCTTAATGCTAAACAGGCTGAAACATTTTTTATTAGTGCCAAATAATGCATTACTGATTTATATAACTTCATGTGAGAAATAAACACGCTCATGCAAACCAAGGACCACAGTAACACTTTGGAAAGCAGCTATATTAACAATTACTCAGATTTCAAAAAACTTCTTGGTAAAACCTCTTACTGTTAACATTATGTATTCATGTTTTCATATGAAAAGTGATTTGTTTTGCTTTATGGTTTTGTTTACAGAGAATCATGAATGTAAAAAAACTGAATAAACACATTTCTGCAGAGTCCTTCGCTTTTCAAACTGCTAGAATTTCTCAAGCCAATTTGTTTAAAGAACCTCACTGATATTTGGAAATAACAAACCAAATAATTCAACACTGAAGACCTTCCAGGAAACAATTGCAACAAAATCTCTCTCTCTTTATCCCTCACCCCTCATACTGTAATTACCTTTGGGCGTCATGTTGTAGAAAACTATACTTTAAAAAACAAAACAATGACTTTATCATAATAAAATATGCCATATCATGTATGTGTTTCTTGAATTAGGCATTTTTGACTACTTGAAATCTCTGTCTAGGTGTACACGTTTATCATGTGCCTGGTATCTGATCTGACCGTGTGTTTGATAGACCTTCGGGTCGACATCAGCTGGTGTAATTAATCTTTAAACTGTCAGTCTGCTGATCTGAAATCAGGCTTGAGCTCCTGATACTATTTGTTCTCATCACACCAACAGATGTGTCTTTGAAAATAGTACATTTGTACTTTTCTGGTGTAATTGCAGTGACTAGTGAAAAGTGCTAACCTGGCAACCTTTTTCTACCCATCAGATTAGTTTGGTTTGGTGTGTTCAATGTATGCAGATGGATTTATTGATACTTATTGATAGCTTAAGCTTAACAGGATTAAGCTAATTGGTAGAGCATTGCGTTAGCTGTGCCAGGGTTGTGGGTTTAATCCCAGGGAAAGCAAGTGCTGATAAGAAAAAAATATGTATACATTGAATTCACTGTAAGTCGCTTTGGATAAAAGCGCCTGCCAAATGAATACAGAGGTTTTTCCTCTGTACTGAGAACAGTGATTCTTTGTTGTAACTCAAAGTGTACAATGAATATTGCATGTTAACACAATGATGCATTTACTGTACACTGTTGTTTGTTGTTTTGAAGTACTTCAGGAAATGATAAATCAGGACATTGAGCAAACAATGTTCCTATCAGCATTACATTAGCTGGTCCACAGTAGCTATAGCTTATCTCCCAATGTCTCAGGAGAACTGTGGCCATTTTCTTTCAGATACAGTCACAATTTACCCTGGCTCCCAATATGCATTTTCCAACATAAATGCCATGTAAAATATCAGCATGTCACTGCATGGTGCTGGGTTATTTCCTAAAACTAACCTCACTGTTCTGAATTATTCTTTTAATTGACCACAACGATACATCAGTTTAAATTTAAATGATTTTAAATGTACTGTCCTAAATGTCCTACCGATTTCATTTAGTTAACTTTGCATTTTTATTCTGGGTGCCCTTTACACTCACTATCATTATTGTTTCATGATTGTTCTGACATTATTGTAGAATAATCAGGGATAATTATAATAACCAGTAATATAATGTACCTTAAGCACCACTTTAGTATTAACATGCATAGATGCATTTGTTTTTTTTTAGATTTACAGTAATCGTTTGGTCAGGCAGTTCAACAATAAGAACAACAACTGCCCTCCAAAACCTCAAATTTCTCTCATTCAGCAGGTCTGTTGATCTCTGTCTCTCATCTTGACATCATAATGCTGCATTCCACAGTAATAAGTCACCCCTCCCTCAACCCAGGCTTATCAGCCCAGTGTTATTTCCTCTGGCAAACACAGACCACTCCTTCCAAACACATTCAATCCGGTTATCACTACAACTAAAGCTAAATGTGGGGTGAAGAATTATTATTCATTTAATTTTGTGTCAACACTGGTGATCGTGTTTAACAACATATGCTTGACACATTTATTTAACTTGACATAGCTGTTTTAAATGCAAATATATAACACCTTTTTCTCTCTGTTGTCACCGCTATTTAACCATGTTTCAAGTTATTTGTGGAAGTATTTTCTTAATGTGTAACTGCAGTAACAACAAACTACATATGCTACGTGATTCTCTGCATCCACACGTGATTTAGTTGCAAGGTCTTCAACAACGCAGAAAAATGATGTCAAATTGACATTCTGGCATTTCTTTTAAATAATTATTATAAACTTTCCAATGTGAGTAAATTTACCAGTCAGGATAAGGTAAAGAGACAGTTTTGAACAATGAATTTGATCGATTACTAATTTTTTTAACCCAAAAAATAACGTATTGCAGCTTTAAATCAGTTCTCTTTGATCTCTGATTAGATCATTCACAGCAGTATGTGCCGCATTACAAATGCCTCTCTCTCAGACACACGTGCACATATTGTAAAGGTCATCTGACTGAAATAACCTGAAGTTATTTCCTGTCAATATCAGTGAAGTCATAAGTGTGAAACAGTAGACACACTAAAACTGTCACACTACACACAAACACACACCCTGGAAACTTGTGCCCAAAGCACATCAAGTGGGAACACAGCAAAACAGATGTAACAAGCACAATTGGACCAGCTTTTGATTCAGCAACATCAGGTTAAATGACAAAGCATTAAATATCTTTTATAAACAGCTTTTACACCTGCTAAACACCATATTTTAACATCAAAAGTACTTCACACAACAATACCAGAGAACACTCCCTGAGGTGAACAGACTGAGGCTAGAAAATATTGTCTAAATTGGATTTGATTGGACTAGAAGAAGGTCTCACAATCAGGTCAGCCTATGTTTGCTCAATACATTCTTAATATGTTCAAAGAGAAGCACTTTTCATACTCTACTGATCTTCATAAACACAGAAAATCCACCAACAGGCCTTGATTTAAACCTAAAGCAGGTGCCGTGAGAAAGAGGCTATTCTGAAACATTCCATAGAAAATCCACTCATGTGAAACAAACACACACACCTAAAGTTTTCCAGATTATCCTACAGAAAAACAATGCTTTAATCAGGTCAGATTATAGGCTGTAAGCATAATTATTAATTAAAAAAAACTACAGTTGGTACTATGTAGTTGGAACATCACATTAGAAATTTCAAATATTTTTCTCATCTAAGGCTGAGAATCAAAACAACGTTTCTTGTAAAATCTGACAGCTCAAATTAAAAATCATTATTATAAACTTAAACTTGAGAATCAGAGTAAGGAGACAGTTTTGAACACTGATATGCTATGGACTTGCTCAATAACTAGTTTTTTTTTATTTGCAACCAAAAAGTATTGCAACTTTAACAACAGAAGAATTGTTAAATTTTTATGTCTCTTCTCCTCTCTTTTCACAGAGAAATATACTTACATATTAATCTATTTACTTAATGTATTGAAGATACTGTACTCTGCTACTGTAAAGATAAAGAACAAGCACAGTGTTGAGGGAACACATGGGTGGCACAATGTGCTTCTGTAAAGGCAATCACAAGATAAGATTTTCCACAACGACCAGAACAGAGTCTTTAAGATTCTTCCTGTCCTCAGAGGGAAAGTGCAAAGATTAGAGGAAAGAGTGTCCGCCAACTCTTTTAAACATCAGAGAGAGAAAAAGAGAGAGACATAGAGAGAGAGAGAGAGAGAGAGAGAGAGACATAGCAAGAGAGAGAGAGACAGAGAGAGAGAGTGAGAGAAGGAAAAAGGGAGAGAGGGCAAATCTAACCTAGAGCAGCTAGATTTGAGCTTGAAGCTCAAAATCATCAGACGGTTTGACAGAAAGTAACAGTCTTTGCACTCATTCACAATTCAAACTCATTGCCGTGCTGCAAGTGACTGTGTGTGTGTGTTCGGTTACGGTTTTATGCATTGCTAAGTGCTGATCTATCATCTCTGCTTGCAGACACATTAAACGCACCATCTGTCTGAGCAGTAGATCATGCTGACCTAAAACCTGCTGCTAAAATCATTTTCTATAATCATTCAGATGAGCTGAAGGGAGACCGATATGCCATAAAACCACAGTATCCTATAAAGATGCCTGTTAGGCTGCCCTCTGTGTGGACCACTAACAGATCAACAACTCACCAACAGCAAAAACATCCAGTTGTGACCCTTGTCTGCAGAAATCTGGATAACATGCTGCAGTACCCTGACACCCAACAAATAATGAAGGACAAGGTCTATGCTGATACCTACTGCTTATAAACATCAAGTTCTGATAACATCTAACACACATTTCCCAATACAAAGAGGTGACAACAGTGTGTAAAGCTCTTTTAGCATGTTCTACTGTTTAAATGCAACCAAATTAAAACAGAAATGAAACAACTGTCACTTTCTGACAAATTCAAATACTGTAACAGGGTAAAAACCTATCCGGCTATACAGCCTATAGCAGACAATCTTGACAAGATAAAGACTCTAAAGAGTGGATATAACTTCTCTACAGAACCAGGCAAACACAGGAAGAGAGGATGTATCTGCGTTAAGATCCAAGCAAAATTGAGACACAGCTGCACCTGATAACAGAACACACAAAATACATACAAATTCAGAAAAAAAACATAAAACATACATCACACAACTGATCAGGTAACAATGAAAAACTGCCTCATCAAGATAAAGACTGCTGTGTTTCTGTCTGTCATAGTATGAGACAGTGAGACCCATCAGTGAAATATTACCTTTATTCTTTTGTCAATCAATATTAGTGCTGTATTTGCTTGTTTTTATATCATTATTATTGTTGTTTTTACCTTCACCTTTACTTTATACCTTAATTTGTAGACACACCCAGAATCTTGACACCCAGAAAATTTGGTCACAACAATAAACTGTGACAGAACTCAGAAAACCCAAAACACCTTTGGAGTTTTAGTTCTATTATTTGGTTCAAAAACAGTTTCACAGTGACCATCACAACAACAGTACTAAGTCTAGTGAGAGCAAGAAAGAAAGAAAGAAAGAGTGAGAGAGAGAGAGAGAGAGAGAGAGAGAGAGAGAGAGAGAGAGAGAAGCAATCATATGAAATAAAAATCTTAAACCTAATTAGCCAGTATGGCAATGTTATCTGGGGTGTCTTAAAGTCGACAAGAGACATAACTCAAACTAGCTTAAACAACAGTTGCTCTCATCTGGAACAGGAGAAAGTTTAATATGCGACTGAGCATTCATTGTGTGTGTATATTAAAAATGCTCTCCTAATGGTCAGTACATTACTAAAATTATTCAAGCATTCACACTCTGTGTCATTATGTAATTTCCTGCATATTACAAACCATAGCTACATGGACAGAGCAGATATAAGTGAGAGAAGATTAAACGTGGAATTGAATTTTGGGACATATTTTTAAATTATACATTAATTAATTACATTAAAATATGTGAATCTGACCCTGACAAATATTTACCTTGGTAATACTTAGAAATTGAGGTGATCTTTGAATTAAAATCTTTAAGTCTGAACTTGTACAGCAGAGAGAGGTATCTCACGGCACCCAGTAAAAGTGTTATGGCTGAACAGTGGGATCTGAGGCATCCTAATGAAGCTGAGAAAATACATAACCCAAATGAGCTTAAATAAAACAACATCAAACAACATCTGGAGCAGGGAGAGAAAACGATATGTGGGAAAGCACTCTCTCTTTGTGAAGGAATGCGGCCCTCCTAATGGTTACAATACTGAAAGTACAGGCTAATTACATTTGCTCTAATCTATTGTGTAATGTTATATTTTTCCTGAGCATTGGAAACCATATAGAGAGAAAGAGAGAGAGACAAAGATACACAGCAAAAGACACTGGGAGCAGACAGATGGGAAAAATGAGCCTTTCTGGAAGCCCAGCATTTTAATAACATGCACTTTCTCATCCTACTGTGCGATGCTGGGAAACAGCGGTCATTAAAACATAGACATCAATGTGCTGAAACGCAAGGTCAGGTGATCCTTTTGTGTGATCACTTCTTAATAAGAGTGGTCAGCAGTCTTCTCTCAAGTACTGTTACACCCCACCCAGAATGAAGGAACTCTCTCTCTCTCTCTCTCTCCCTGTTCCATTAGACAGTAAATGGGCTGAATGTATTATATAAAGCTGATCTGCTTTAACCTTTTATGCATATAAAATCAATGACACACTTGAAAACAAAGCATGTAGGCTTTAATTTTAGCGACATTTAAGTGTGTGTGTGTGTGTGTCAGTTTCAGTATTACACAAATGTGCCACCCATCTATTAATGCGGTTTACACTGACACACACTGGAAGACCCAGAGAGATGAGTTTATCAAACAGGGCAGCAGGGATGGGGGATATGACGGTATATATATTGTGCAATAGTATAAATGTGTCAAGAGGGATTTTGCAATACTGGATTTAATATATTTTCAGAGCTACGAGAGGGTAAAACTACTTTGTTATTTGCACAAGAGAATGAAAAATAAAACACTGAGCTATGCGAAAATACAGAGCAAGAGAGGTCAAAAATCAAAGTGAAAATGTTATATAAAGTTTACTGATTTACAATTGCTAAGCTATGTTGCAGCAAGCCAACAAACTGATGTGTTTAAACAAACTGGTTTGTCTATATGTATTTTGCAACTATTTAAAATGCAGCTCAGCCAATCAGAATTCAAAGTTCAAGCTAAGTAATGAATGTTTTATGATGAATGATGAATGTTTATTTATTTTGAGTCTTTCTTTTAAGTTAAATGTTACATAATTTGAAGCTATGTTTGCACTTATGCCAGAATGTGTATCATTATAGCACTATTAAGTCACTTTTATATGTAAGTCACAAAATAACTAAAATTTATTTATATTAATTATAGTTATTTATATTGCAACTTGTATGACTTTTGTGAAAAACTAGGACTGATGCTATGAGTCACCGTCATTTTGCCTAAACATTTGTGTTCCACATGAAAAAAACAGTCTACAATATGTGCATTTTACATTTTAAAAATATTGCCCTGTGAAATTTGGTCACCCCCCCACCCCTCCATGAAAAAATATGACATCAGCAGCAGTGCATACATGTCATGTTACATGCAATATGGTCTTTGTGAGTGATGATAAAGTTGTGATCTATCAGGTCACTTAACACAGTAACACCAGCACTTTAAATCACCACAGGCTATCAGACAGGTTATCCTCTGCCTCCTCTGATGTGCCTTCTCTCTCTTTCTCTCAGATAGCTGAAGGTTTCTGGGTAAACAGACATATTTAGAGACACAAAAATCTGAGTGAGGATGAGGAAGACAGAGAGACACAGACACATCCTTAATGTCCGCTTTTTACTAAATCGATTCAATAGTCTAAAAATAATGATAAAAACTATCAAGACAACAACAGAAATAAAACACACAAACCAGCTGGAGGTCATGCAATAAAAAGATCTAACACAAGTCCAAAACAAATCAATTATAGCTGTGGTGTTGTTCTTCATCGTTGCACTCTACATTAACACAATTTTCTAGTCCTGTCAAGACCCTGGTAATCTTGTGTCTGTCCTCTCCAGAGATTCAGAAGAGACTTCAACTCTCTGTGTCAAGCGGCTAATTGTAGATGACCCATCATTGTGTTAATAATATTTAGTGATATATATATATTTATAGATATATATATTTAGATCCCACATATAACTGTTTTCATAATTCGTCATCAAAACCTGATCCACAACTGAAATGTCTTGACTCGCATTCTCAAAGCTCATTTGAAGCAATAACATTACAACCTACTTTTCAAAGTCCAATCAAATCCCACTGGATAAAATCAAGTCCTGTCCTACATTATTTTTTAACAAAATCTCTCATTTCAGTTTGAAACACATTCCATTACAGAGGTGAATTGCATTTCCATATCATTTAAACTTGGCTTGTAACAAAATTTTCATTCATGCTTTTACTTTCAAAAGCGTTCTGGCATTATATCATTCACTTGGGAGATGTTTAAAAAAAAGCCCAAAGCAAGAAACCATATCTAGAGATTAGAACATATATAACCACTCCTATTAAAATATAGCTGCAAGAAGCAATAATAGGCCCAAGCACTACAGTGCCATCCGCCTCCAGGTGCTTCTCAGAAAACGATGCATGGCTGTCCCATTTCAGAAAATACCAGACAATTTTAAAGTCTGTTCTAAGTAAGTTAATTCTGTTGTAAGTGACACACTTGCAGTTGCCACTCTATGACCAAACATACAGCATGCATGCAAAACAAAGCATTACATTTTTGCCAAATTTTAAGCCACTTTAGACATGTTTAGAGCTTCGTATGTGCCTATATATAGTTAAAGTATAGACTTCTGTAGTTTATATATAGACTTCTCTGGGTGCTCTGTGTGTATGTAGGTGTGTGTTTCGCAACCTGAAACCATTGCTCTCGACCTAGCAATGTCTTAGCAATGATATCTATAGAGCAGGATGTAAAAGATGACAGCTGATCATCTGGTCATTACAGCAAAAAACAGGATAATCAGGACCTGTTGCGGGATGCTTATGGGCATGCATTATCTGAACATTACTTCTTTACTAATATTTGTTTCCACATTTTGAATACTCTTAATTTTATTTTTAAACATTTTATAATAAAATAATCAAAAACCTTTTTATGGCCAATGCACTAAAAATGCGAAGGGCCCTATTGCTTTCCTCATAATTATTGTTATTATAATTTAGAGCTGTGCACTGAAGGTGTAAAGGTGTTGTTTTTTTTATAAATATTGTTTTTGAGTGTTTTGAACCACTAAGCATGCTCAATAACTTGTCAGCCATTAGGGAGAGGCAAAGGCTGGAACTGGGAAAAGCAGGTAACCAATACTTAAAATGTGACATCTTCATTTAACAAATCCAGTCAATAGTGACACACACACTGCAAGTTGTCAACACACACCCAAACAGTGGGCAACTTTCAATGCAGTGCCTGGAGAGCAAAGGGGGGAAAAGTGCCTTGTTCAAAGAAACTTTAAGGGCTGGCTATGGGGATCAACCTGCAACCTTTGGGTTACAGTTCCAATTCCAACTCCAACTTTTGGATTGTAGCTTTCTAATGACAGAAATGAATGCATTGCTGCACAATTACAGTAATTGATTAAATAATTACGATAATAATAATAGATTATTTTAATCAGTTAAGCAAATGCTTAATGCCTTTACTTTTTTTTTTAGCTCAGAGACATTTCAGTCAAGTGGCCCTAAATATATTGCAACAGCAGACACATTTTTGAACAGACACTTGACACCTTTTAATCAACCAAACAGACACTTTTATCAGATAAAAACAAAACATCAAATGGACAGAAGTTTATTAATTGACAATGTATTGGTATATCACCACTTAACATTCATCCAGTTGTATGTTCAATTCAACTGTAATGGGTCATTTTTTATTAGTCATTGTGGAATGATATCTGAAGTACTAGTCATTACTGTAAGAAATGAAGCTGATATTACTATCAGGGGACAATTAAGTCTGCCACAATCTGTTTAAGTGTGTTGCTGCTAACCTGTGTGTGTGTAAAGTTGTAATCAAGTCCAAAGACAAATATTTAATCAGTGAGTTATTAAACTGGTGGTGTGCAGAACCTTCTAAAGGGTGTACTTACATTATATAAAAAGTGTAATGCATAGCAATTGTAAACCTTTTTTATATCATAAATTAGATATTTTGTGCTAATTTAGTATACTATTAAAAAAGTACTGTAACTATTCCATAAATACAATTGCACATATGACCACCCCCAAATTACAAATCAACAAAGCTCATTGGTTAGTCCGAAACTCGCCCTAGTTACTGTGTGAGATAATAAAGGCAGGAAGTAGGGCAGCCACTATTCTAAACAACAGAAGAACTAACAAGAAGACTAAAATAAGGGACAGACTGTCACACTTTGCTGTTTTTGATACATACAGCACTGCATACCATTCTGAATGTTTATAATGTTAGAAAAGTGGCTTAAGTTTGTTTAAAACACTGTTTGATTGTTTTCAGTAATACCTTAGCTGTCTAAGTGGCACATTTCGGTGCTAATTATTTTGTGATTGTCAAATGATTCTCATTTGTGATCAAGCAGCAAAAAAGCAAAAAATGTGAAATGAAAATATGATTATGACATAAGTATTTTTTATGTAACAATGTTTATGTTCCTTATAACTAAAACAGCATTAGTTAAATTATTACACCAGTGAAAACTGCTGAGAGGGCAGTTATTACACAATGATTTGCCATTGTTTGACCTGATCTAATCAAAAAAGTAATTATTTTAACATTAGTTAAATATTAGACTGTATTTGAACTAATAGCCATAATAAGTGTTTTAAATATAATGTTTTAAGGAGTCATAGTAGTGCTTTCCACTCATAAGATACATAAGATTCTTTTAAGGTCACAAGGAGATGCTGGTTGCCATGGGAATGCTTTGATTATGATGTCATTAACAAATGCAATTGTTGCATCATCATCAGCCTGGGACACTCAAAGGGAACACAGAACTTAACAGACTGACTACATTCTCATGTACAAAACACAAACTAAACTATAGAACTATAGAAGACTTAAACTAACAGAGACAGTCTTTAATAACCAAGCAATGTGTAAATATAGTTTTAGAGTATAGTTAATCAAAGAACAATACAACATAAGTGTAAATAAAGTCACATAAAAGTAATTAAAACAAGCCACATATAATGTAATCATGTAATACAGCATATAAATGAATATAGCCTTACCCAAAATAGTGATATTCAAAAAACATTTAAAAGCAGCATTGTGTAATGTATATGCTACATTTTGTAGTCCTATAAAATAAAAGACATTAAGGAATCATGCACAGTATGGTGATAAACATTTATTAGGAAAATAAACCAATGTCAGTTTTGGTTTTATGAATACAAAAAAAACTGACTCTATGTGGCTAAGGTTAATGAGTCTACTGGTTAATGAGTCGGGCTTGTAATCAGTAGGTTGCTGGTTCGATTCCAGCGCTGGCAGGTAGCAACTGCAGTGCCCCTGAGCAAGGCACCTAACCCCCTGATTGCTCCCCGGGCGCTGCAGGGATAGCTGTGTGCGTGTTCACAACTTGCAGTGTGTGTTTACTCACGATGGATGGGTTAAATGCAGAGGTCAGATTTCGGTTATGGGGTCCCATAACTGACAAACATGTCACTTTCACTCACTCACCTTCACTAAGATAAAAAGCAACTGAAATACAGGTCCACGTGTAGACAGCTTATTTAGGGAATAAATTGTTATATTTACTTAGGTCCAGTACTGACAGACCATCTAAACAGAAACCTGATGGACTGCAGAGTTATTACAGGTCAATGCCTCAGTTCATTACACTTATACCCCATCCTAACAAGGTGTGATGCGACAAGTCATTATTCTATCCACACAGAGTAAAAATGCATTTAATATTTTGGATTAATAAGATTTCACTGCAGGCGGGGCTATTGGGTATGTTGCCACAGTAATAGTAAGAAATCACCAGAACGAGTCAAGGAGGAGCAAATCCGTTTAATATTGTCATCTATATGCAAGGGTTTAGAGCTGTGTGTGTGTGTGTTTTCATGTCTTCCAAGAGACTTTTAATGAACAACATCTAATCAACGATCAGCTTGCTTTTGTCTAGCTCTCCACCTTGAAGCTAAATACTATCAAGATGACCCTGAATAAGTGGAATGGATTGTTTGAATGCAAACTCTCTTAGTGATTAGGCAGAGAGTGTGCATGTTTTTATCTGAGTCTAAGACGAAGTTACATTATTATTATTGTATAATGTATGCAATTGTAAAATGGCTGTTTTGCACTCCTGAAATACTGCCATTGACAAAAAAATTTAAAACTGTTGAGATTGAGAGAATGGCAGAGAAGAGATGGAGGTAGCAAACAACACCGCAGGGCAAAACAGTGTCTTCCTAATGAATGTGAGAACAGGAGAGAGAGAATGACATGAAGGGCCAAAAAATAGAGCTATAGCAGATTGGGAAGAACTACCTTGACAAGTCTTAAAAAAGCAGTATGTGTGGAAATGTTTTAGCTATAGAAAAATCATCATTCAAAATATACATTTAAGAGAGATTTCCTCAGTCTACAAAAAGACATGCTTAAGGGTTACACATATATTACACACAAGTCCTTATTACACATAAGGGTTACACACAAGTCCTTGTAAGATGTGTATGTGAAGACAGCATATGCTAGAGATGTGTATGTGAAGACAGCAAATGGGCAAAATGAGAAGTTCTATGGCAGGAAACTCCCATGATGCATCGGCAAGCAATGCAGTAGTAGCAGTCACTAAGAATTCTTTAAGCTCTTGATTAGACTAATACTCATCATGTTGTGACCATGCCGATATCTGTCTGTCTGTCTGCATCCATCCATCGTGCAGAATAAATGATTGTAAATGATAAGCAAGAAATAAAGACAAAGCAAGACACAGAGGAAGAGCATGCTGGAGTCATCAACACAGTCATGAAAGGTAGAGGTACAGTAAGCAGATGCACAGGTGAGGCAAGCGAAGTCAGAAAGGGGATGGCTGGTAGAGCAATCTAGGTAAGAGCAATCCGTTCTAGGTAGAGTAAGAGCAATCCGTAAAAAAGAGCAAGGCAGAGCTTGAGGTAGTGCAATTAGAGGAATGAGGTAGAGTAATCAGAGACAGAGTTCAACAATCAGAGGTAAAGTACTCAGAGGTAAAAGTAATGAAAGGTAGAATTAGAGGTACGATAACCAGCGGTTAGACAAGTACAGTAATTAGAGGTAGTTAGAGAGTTACAGTCAGATGTAGAGAAATATGAAGTTAGACAAAGTTAGAGGTGGAGTAATCAGAGGTGAGAATGTAGAGTCAGCACAAGCAGAGGTAAAATATGAATTGGCAGATTAAGAGCTAGAGTCATAGAAGCCAGTACAGGTAAAAGCTGGTATGAAGAGTTAAAGGTAGACTCATTTTGAGTATACTGTAGGTGCAGCTAGCTGAGGCATAGTTAGATTCAGTTGAGGTACTTTACACTATACCACACATATTCTGCTCATCCTCCACAGATGAAAGGACAGTGTCACATAGTTAACTGTCTTTCAATAAAGCATTTAATCTTCAAGATTTATGAGGCTTTATGAAGTTTAAAGTCCAAACTAACAAGCCAAGGTGTGTAAGAGTGTGTGGTATGTCAGTCACACTATGCTAATTCTGAGTGAAGGTCTGTGAAAAGCTTGGTGTGTAAGTGCTGATCAATATCTAATCAATTACAGATCAATAAGAATGAAAAAGCAGGCTGACAGAACACAGGAGTTAATCCCACTTCTGATTGTATCTGTTTAGCACTCCTGACATTCATTCTCAATTTGTGTGAGGTTTAGTGTCTGATCTTCAGAAGTTGCTGTCAAACAATTGGGGATCCTGTGCATCCCTTTTTTTGTTCTCATCTTCCTGTGTTCGTTAGTCCCCCTGATATATAAATTATTTAGCAGGTCCAGTACAGGATATTTATCTGCTGTTGGTGTCTTTAGTACTGGTTCTGTGCCCAGAAGTCCAGTCATTTTACTTTTAGTGCAATAAATATATCTTTGGGCTGTTTTTAACCATTTTATTTTGAGGTTAAGGCACTTCTGTAGCAACGCTGAAAGCACTGGCTGAAAGAGACACATATGCAGACTACAACCATGTCACTGACTCATTGCTGTTGCAAAAACCACGCTACAGGCAGAAATTTAACACCTTTGTGAATGTTGTTGCCCTCAACATGCCATCAGTGCCCAATAACAAACACAGAACAAGATTTTTTTTCTTGTGAGTGTATACAAGTTATCACAGAATCATGTTAAAATAAAAACACAAGTTTGTGTGACACGAGTTGCATTAATCCCACAAAAGCAGGATAGAAAATGAGACATGAGGAGAGAAGTGAAGAGGACAGACAACAAAAAAAGATATGCACTGAAAAGAGGAGTCAAGACAAAAGAAAATGACAAGACAAAATGAGAAGTGAGCAAAAACGAAACAAGGAGAGAATAGATAAGAATAGACGAAACAAGACAAGAAAAGATCAAAAGAGAACCTCAGACAGAGATGAAATGAGAAAACAAGGAAAGAAAAGGCGAGGCGGATGAACGAACGTGAGGCATGACCCATGTACAGAGCAGCGGAATGATGAAAGAGCTGCTGTCTAGATGGACAGAACGCTGAAACAAACAAGTGAGATGAGGAAAGCCATCACTTTATGTCACGCCTTGACTACCACCCCAGAGCAAGGGATTGCACTGAAAGAGACAGATGACTGGAAAATCTGGGCCTTTGTTCCCATGTGTGGGGTGTATCGATCGGGGAGCAAAAGAGGATGGGCAGCATGTATGTATATGAAGACATCTGCCACAAGCCTGTACTGATCACCAGCAGAGAAAATTACACACAGATGGAAAGACAAAAGGATTAAACAACAACAAGTACATGCTGTGAACATGTTCACTGGAAATGAGAAGAGGAGGCAAGAAGAGATTCCATTTAAATCCAGACAATTCCCAAACATCTGTGTCCAAGGACAGACAATATATCATCCAATGTCAGGACATATTTACGCCCCCACATACACATACACACACTTCTCTTTCCTAAAATGTGGCAAATTTGGATGATCTGTCCCATCAATTCAGATTAATCTCTATGTCCTTTCACTCAGGCACACATTTCAATCTTCGATCACACACCCACACACTAATGTAGCACTTCCACTCAGCCTCTTAGTAATGGACATTGCAAATGTGCTTTAAGTGAGGGGAGGAGCTGCTGTGAGTCAGTGTGTGTGTGTCTGGAGAGAGGTGGAAAGACAGAGTTAATGTGAGAAAGGCAAAAACTGGCTGGTGAGACTGCTAATGCAGCGTTATTTTAAACCCTCCTGAGCAGCAGACACAGAGGGGGCAAGTTTTCAAGCTGAGCACAGGCAAGGGCCACTGCGCCTGGGGCACAACAATGGACAGCCAGGGGGTCAGATCCAAACGTCCTATGTCTGATAGGCTGGAAATTAAATTCAAATGAATTAAATTCAATATTTCTACAGAACTTCAATGTTTTATGTTTTGTTTTTCAGCAGCTTTCACACATTTTCTCCAGGCCTAGCCACTTTACTTAGACACACACCCTTTTCTAAAACCCCACCCTTTAAAGACATACACACAGGCAAAGATGCTTGTAATGAGACAGAGCAGGAGAGCAGTAGCATGTAATCTCAATGTCACATTTACAACAAACAACAGACAACAAACAACAGAGTAAACATCAAACCTGACATTAGTTGTCAACATTGTTCCAACAGGACTATATTTCCTGCTTCCCATATGAGCTGCATTATGAATTTGCTAAATGATTCAGACATAAAATGCCTTAAGAATTCTGATTGGCTAAACAAACAATCTGCTGTGGCTAACTGCCACATTTTTGTTTGCTGTTTACAGTCTCACTGTTGTCACAGAAACAAGGGTAATATTTCAGGAAACCTATTTCCATAATATGTTTGATACAGACATTTTCTGCACCTTTATTGACTTTAAGACGATATGTTATCTAATGATGTCATATGAATAAATATTCACAGCTATTTTGAAATTAATGTCTATCTACAGTATATTTGATTTAGTCTCACCTCCAAAGGGATGATTTGCATTATGCTATTGGTTTCTCCACCAAATTACATAGCAATTTAGAGACTCACTTGAGATTTAGGGCTTACTCTCAACAGAAACAAATAATATAAGGATATACAGCTTTATAGATTGAACTATATTAGCATTCACAACAATGGGGACAATAACAATGAGTATTCTAAGACTGCATGCTATATTTTCACAGTCATGAAGATGAAAGTAGATAGCCTGACGTTTTGCAATGAAACCAGAAGAAAAACAGACACGTTTGGATACATTTAAAATTCTTCAAAGACAAATAAACAGAATAATGGACAAACCATTATTCTGTTGATAGTTACAATCTGTCTGTTAAGTTATCATATGCCTGTTTCGGGGCAGTTGTGGTCTACTGGTTAAGGAGTCGGGCTTGTAATCAGTAGGTTGCTGGTTCGATTCCAGCACTGAAGTGCCCTTGAGCAAGGCACCTAACCCCCGATTGCTCCCCGGGCGCTGCAGGGATAGCTGCCCACTGCTCCGGGTGTGTGTGTGTTCACGACTTGCAGTGTGTGTTCACTCCTCACATGGATGGGTTAAATGCAGAGGTCACATTTCAGTTATGGGCAACCGTAACTGACAAACACGTTACTTTCACTTCACTGTTTAAGTCTAATGTTGTCTGCTATTTTAACTACGCAAACCCTTTAAATTCAAAATAAATTTTGATTGGCTGTCATGTTGTGACACTTATAGCTGAAAAAAAATCTTCAGGGCATCACTATTTTCTTATATATATTTATATTTATACACATTTTTTCTGTAGGCACCTTTGTAAGTCTACAACTTTACAAAAATATCCAGGTGCTTAAGAAATACATGCATTTATTATAATGCATTTAATTTTTTTGTTAGTTTTGACATTAAGGATGAAACCGAACTTTTTTCTGTGCTCACAGCACACGTCCTTTTCCACTAAAGATGAATGTCATCACCCATTCACCCAGGTTTAAAGGATCATGGTTTAAACTGTTAATGACTTATTTGAAGTCAGATGTAGAATTATACTGGCAGACACACAATCGCACCTGCACCAAACCTACACACATTTTTGGCTCAGTTCAAGCAGAACTAATTCATCACACTCACATGGAGGCGATGCGGGGGAAGAGGCCCAGGAAGACTCAAACAATCTCAAAAAGATGGATTCCTCCCAGAGGAGAGTAAGGGAGCGCAGAATGACTGATTCCTTCCCAAGGGTGCAGAGCCGGCAGTGCCGCCCAGGGATGCTTAAACAATCACCATGCTGCCTCCATTTGGCTCACGGCTGCTAAATCGAGTAAGGAGTAACTTATGTTCCTTAGGGGAGTTGACCCAGGAGAGGTGAAACGCTTGGAGTGTGTGGTTCTTATCTGAAGGGTTTTACATATGGGATAAATGAACCAATCAGAGAAATGCCGCAGAGAGCTAAGACTCAAAAGCATTATTAAGATTGTCTGTGTAGTCTAGCAAGCTTCTCAACCTGGGGGCCGTCATTCCAACCTGGGCATCGACCAGATTTTTCTTAGTGGTTGCCAAGACTACTTCATTTTAACTGCAAAAACAACTAATCTGAGCTATAAACACACAAGTCTTTACTAGCCAAATGAAAATCTAACTTATTACTTGAATAAGAGCTGTTAACACAGGAAAAGTTAAATGTGTTATTTCTGTATACATGGCTAAGACAGATGTATGTATCTCACTATTGTGCCAGTAACACCAGATTTTTAAGACAATGTGTCTAGATCCTAGTATTACATTTAAAGGGCAAATATGACTTTTTCCCTTGAGAACAAGGTTAGGAACTTGTGATCTAGCTATCACCAGGGCAAGTAAACATCAGGGTGATCCTCGAACCATCTCTATTTAGCAATAGGGGAAAATAAGAACTGATTCTTTGATGTAATAGTATAAAACTAACTGGGGACATCTGATGTGGAATATATTAATAAAAAGTAGTTTGCTAATTAATAAAAAGTATTAATAAAAGTATTAATAAATATTAATAAAAAGAGTATGCACAAGGAAAAATGAGCACTGATCGACAATGACAATGTTAAAAGTTGCTTTGATGTGGAATTACTTTTACAAAGACTGAAAGCCACAGAGCTGCCTCTTGTTACCAGACCACAGCAGATTTTATGTATACACTGAATTTGGCACCAAACCACCGTCACTAAGAGTTGCATCCTTTACACTGCTGCTAAAAAACTGATGCAAGAATCACTTTGGAAAAGAACGGAAAAATCCATTTGTGACTACAGATACCCAACCCATTACCGGTTTGCCTTTGATCAACACACTTAACCTCCACTTCAGTAAGATCATACCTGTAATGTACTGTAAATTTGTTTGAATATATACATCTGTTACATCATTGCATTTGGTATATTCTGATTTTACTTCTTATGTTTTGCTTATGCCAGAGAAACAAATAATTCCATAGAGAAACCAAGAGACCCACAATGAGCCCAATTGCTTGTTGCTTGCAGTGTAGACTGTATGGACAAAACAATGGAGCATCAATTGTTGCTTTGTTATTTTGCTGTCTGATGTTACAATGTATCCTAATGTCTCTAACAACAACAGCTCAGAAGTCTGTTAAAGCCACAGCCTTGTTAACATATGGCCACCTACAATTACTTATCGACACCTAGCCAATATTCATCAACTCCATCAAAACAGTATGACCTTTGCTGGTCATACTGGTCTTCATCTCATAAGTCATTTACATACAGAGGTCTTAAAGTTACTTATAGACAGTGTAAGAAACAGCCCATTATATCATTTACATTTATTAATTTGGCAGTGACAGTGAATTCAATGCATACATTTCTTTTTATCATAACTTGTGTTACCTGGTAACCTTTGCGCTGGAAATAACTGATTTTGAGAACAAGAAACCTTTACTAACATTGTAAGTGCACTCAAAAGTGCTGACAATTACTCCTTTAAAGCACTGATGCGGGAACTAATCTTACAATGACACAGACCCACACTGCCACGTGCTGCAGCCTCTTTAATAAACACACACACACACACACACACACAAGAATGAGTTCAGTATTGTTTAAGAATCCATCCATCTCTCTGAGAAGTGTGACTGAGAAGTGTGTGTGTTTGTAAATCCAACAAGGATTTCAGCAAAATAGTGAATATTAGAACAGCTGTTGCTTTCCCTAATCTCTCTCTCTCTCTCTCTCACACACACACACACACACACACACACAAAAGATGGCTGGCAGCGCCACTAATAGCTGATATTACTAACACAAGTCTTTTAACATCTCTGAAATATTATGTTAACATTCATTAAATATAAAACAAAGAAATACTGGCATAACAAGAATAAATCCTGAGAAGAAACCTGTTCTGTTTGATTAACTATCAACCAGAACTTACAGAAACACATGATTAACCAAACTATGGTCCAACTACTATAAACTACCACAGGATGGATAAAAGCGCAGCCGGGAGCGAGTACACGCCACTGACCTTGCACAGTTTCTGGTATCGCGGTGAGGATATCGCCATTCTCTGGAGCCGGTGTAAGAAGACCACCACTTTCTGCAGAGATGTCCGAACTACGGCCATCATCTTAACTCTGCCTGCACACGACTGCCAGCGTCTTACAGCACGCATCCTCTTTGCCACACGCACACTCACGCACACTCACATATCCCCCACCACCAGCGGAGAGAAATGTGACGAGCCCTGACAAACATGTCCCACGCACACACACATGCTGAAGCGAGTCAAAAGCGTGCTGGTAATGAGCGCTCTACTCTCCAGCGGTAAGCAGAGTCACAAAGAGAGAATTAATGCAAAACTGCGAAGAAAGAGAATGAATGAGGGAGGGAAAGAGAAACAGGGGAAGGGCTGACGGAACGGACGGGAAGAAACTCTGGTGTACGTTCGTGAGACACATCTCTCTTCTCGAACGTAAAGCAAGACGACAGGAGAGAGGGAGAGTGTAAATTCATAAATGGAATGAATGAGGGTGACACACTTACTGAAAGAGAGCACATCTCCTGAGAGACAGAAAGAAATAGAGCAGTGAGACAACATCAGAGAAAGGAGACATAAGGAGAAAGGTAATAGAGTGAAAATAATGTACTCTCTCTCTTTTTTTGTCCAAAAGATCTATTATTGGTCCATTTCATCCAACTGACAGCTCATAATAATTATAAATGCCTTTGATTCAAGATCAAATTAAAATTGATCCTATTTACAATATTTCATTGAAAGTGCATGTTCCTTGTTTATTGTGAATGATTCACTGGTGCCTAATTATAAAGACAAAAATGTTTCCCTAAAGACATTTTTCTACAAAGGTAATACCAGCCCAGTAACTGAAACAACGTTTTTCTAATGATGACAAATACGTTTAACTTTTCAGAAATTCATTGTATTCTGCCCTATTTTTGTTTTCATTTCAAATATATTTCCAAACTCACTCGTCCTCTACAGGGTTACAGGGGGCTGCTTATCCCAGCATCCTGAGCTGTAGATACACCATGAAAAGATAACTATCTGTCGCATAACTGTCGCAGGCTTAAAATATACTTTTTAACTCAAAAGGTGCTTTATAAAGAGATCAGAAACAATCTCTTGTTAAACAAGATCTTACTGTGTTTGCGTCTCAGATCTTTGCCTCTGTCTCCTGATGTGAGTTTGATAAGTCTGACTGCCTCATCACACTAACACTGAGACATCTGCATGATCTGTGTGGCATCCAGTTTTAAATGATAACATGTCAAAGACTGACAGAAAACAAGTGATAAATACATCCATAAACCACCAAAAAAGCCAAAACAAAATGAGACTGAGCCCACAGAAACAACAGCAGACTGCAATGTTTAGGGACAAATTCACTAATATATACACTAATATATATCAGCACAAAACCGGTCCATATGGATTAAAGCTAATGTCTTTAAAAACAACAATGCATAAAATAAATGGCTGCAATGTTATTTTTATAAAGTCATCCCTTCAGTCACAGTTCAGTTTAATTTACAGGAGATCTGGACATTTTTCATCAAGGCAGTACAAAAAAAACACTAGAATCATATTGTTGAGGACATAACAAAGAGAAGATTCTTAATATTAATAATTTGCAAATGCATTTCAAGATGTGATCATGAAAATACAAGTAACATCCTTTCCTTCATCTCATTGTCACTGACTGTCACACAATATGCTGCTTGTAAAGAAAAATATGTTTGATTAAACATGAATATGTCACTTTAAAGCTGACAAAATGGCACAATAACAGTGAATAAACTAACTGACAAATGAGACATAGAAGCTAAAAAGATGACGGATACAAACCCCAAAAGATTATAAAAATACCCAATGAAATGATTTTAATACACAGGTAAACATGAAGCAATGATTTTCAACTGTGGTAAAACAGCATCAATAATTATAAAGACACCAATGTTAAAAAATGCATGATTAGTAAAAAATATGAATTAATATTCTGCTTAGCAGCAAAATCCATTGAAAAGTGCTACCTTGATAATGCAGCACTGAAATTAACGACTGAGACTGTTGCAGTAAAGAAAACTTCCTCTAATATCATCCTTTGTGCCTTATTTAATTAAAATTGATTATCTCACAATGTTTAAAAAAAAATATGAAACGTAAAAAATAATTTATTGTTGAACGTGTTACGCTGAAAGTCTTTGTGGTGTTTAAAGCAGTTCAGGGTTTTAAAATCCATTTAACTGAAATGGACAAAAATAATATTCACTAGAACTAGAATCACTTTATCATAATCAGAAAAATGGCTATCTTGCTATGACCACTGAGTGTACAAGCAACTGTGGAAGTGCACAACGTCAACCAATTCTGTTGCCGCTTTCAAACGACCCGTAGATCATTATGTAAATTGTGATATCTATATAGTTAATGCTTTGTGATTTTAAACACGCTCATATTTTAATTTTAGAGGGGAATTATCAGATTACATTAATACACAGAGATTGATGCAAAATTTACTTCAGTGTCCATCCGGCTTACAGAGTGGGTCATGTCCAGATTTCCAGGCTGAATCTGACAGCAGTCAGGGGCTGAGATATTCTCAGCACAGTCGTGATTAGAGAGGACGGCAGATATAAAGCCTGAACTGTGATGTATAAATCTCACAGGACAAACAGAGTCTCTGCCAAGAAACAAAGATATCAGAGAGAAGAGAAAGACAGAAAGAGACAACTGATCTACACCTTGATTACATATATGCTGTGCTGTAGCTGACAGAAGAACTAATGAGGAATGACAGGGAGATAATTAAGTAGCGTTCAAACACACTTCAGTGTCTGCATGTCCCAGATTAGTCTCAGCTGCAGATGCCCCGCCCACAGACAGCACACTGATCCATAAAAAGCTAGCGCTTTTTTCGAGTCACAAACTCTAATCTGATTGGCCGGCTAAATACAACTTTCAGGGGATAGGTGCACAGGTTGTTATCAGTCTTCTGGGAAATTGATCACCTGTATTCCATGGTATTTACAAGGTTTGCAAACTTTGCAAAACTAGCATCATCAAATCTTTGAAGTTTTAAAAAAGGGATTGCGTAGCAGATAAACTATGTATAAGCAGAGCAGTATTTTTTGTTGAATTTTCTATAAACAAAAAAAAATTGGATGGACCAAAATTCTGAGTACAAAAGTCTCTTAAGATCAGGTCTTATTCCAAAACATGGCCTGAATAAATTTCCATGTAAATCATGGCACATTTTTCACATACAGACAGTGCTGTGGAGTTGGCTGTTCTTGGACAGAAGCAGCTCCAAGGCACACCAAACGCTTGTAATAATCAAAATAAACATCTACACATTTGGAAACTCACTAAATTACTCCAATTAAACCAACAAAGGGTGAACTTTTAGATTTTTAGAGAGCTCTTACCACGAGTTGACCTTTCAGCTCCTTGATGTGGGTGGAGTCCTGGGAGATCTCTTCCCTCTGGGCGGCATCAGATAAGACATTAAGGGTAGTCTCAGCGTCCTGCTGCCATTTAAGGAAGGATTCAAATTCTCGAAGTGATGTCTGTAAAGCCTTTAACTCTGAATCCAAAGCGGACTGGCGGTCTGATGCCCTAATAATCACAACCAAATAAAGATGTTGAAAGACAGCCAGTGTGTCAGGCTATTAATTTAACTGCAGTAACTGCTTATTTAACTGCAAGTATAACTGCAATTAGTAGTTTATATAAAATATTTTTTTTCTTATGAAATTAAAAAGATACCAAAGATGTCTCTAGCACAGCATGTCTGACAGCTGCAGGCAGCAAATGTTGTGTTGTTTATGTGAATCATTTATTTTTGATGACATGCAAAGTGTTGTGTTGTTTCATACTGTAGGTGGGGGGTAAGCAATGGAATTTGTATGATAAAACTGGAAAGGTGTAATTTTTCTTTTGGCCAGGTGCCACACTTTTAATAACACTTTGTGACACTGAACATTTTGACCTTTTTGTACGAAAAGTCAGACCTTCATGCTTTCGCTGACACCAGCAAAAATGACTCTTTGTAACATTTTCATAGCATGCTGGGATAACATGCTTTTCTGAAAGCATGCAGGGATAACACGGATCATCAGGTTTTTAAAAAAGTTCATGTTAGTTTTAAAACATAAAATACACAAGAATATACAGAATTATACAGAAATGCATGCTACTAATATAATTTGCAAAGAATTAAACCATTTTTATGATCAGAAAAAATGTGTATTAGATGATGAAAAAGCAAAATACAAGCTGATTTAAAAGTTGTCTTTTACTTGTGGATTGCATTATATGCGAATTTACAAGCATACTAAAATCATGTTTGTGTGTATTGTACATATGAACCTGTTATTAATGCTGTTCCAGGAATTGCTGAATTTGTCCATGACCTCTTTGACTTTGCGCGTGTCATCTGAGGCATATTCCTGCAGTAGCTGATTGGACAGCTGGTTGAAGGAAATCACACTCTCCTGACCTCGACTGAGCTCCTGCAGAAAAGCCTGAAAAATTGAGGGGAAAAAAATTAATAAATGAAGCTGCAATCTAACATTATGAGCATTCACATGAGTCACCACACAAGTCAAAGTCCTTATTTTATTTAAAGGTATCTTGATACGAAAGGTAAATGCAAATAAAGGCATTTTAAAAACGGATTTAAGATTTACTGTGACACTTTGGAAAAAGATTATAAACAACAAAAGACTAAAACCTTATCCAGTCAAACAACATGATCTCGAGGCAGACACTAAAGCATCTAATTATACTGTGATCAAAAAACATCAAACACTGTACAACCGTATTAAAATATGCAACGAGACAGTAAGCAAATGAAATTATGACTCTAGCATCCCCCACAGGTAAGATTCAGTAGCGTGGGTGCAGCAGACATTGTCATGTAAAAACCCTGTTTATCCCTGGTATGACTAGCAGTCTCCAGTAAGGACTGGACAGTGGTACAGATGGAAATAGGATGACAATTCTGTGAGGTTATTATTCACTGGATTAACTGGATTCTAGGCATTAAGACATGTAACAACAGATTTGTAGTGTCAACTCTGAGCCCTGACAGAATCAAATAACTGCAAGTTGTGTACCATTTTGTACTTCAATGTGAAGTGCCAGCTGACCACCTAGTATGTTAATACCAGCTGTAAGGCGGCCAAACTGTGGATCCATCCTCAAATTTTCAACTTAAAATATTTAACGGGTAATGCACACAAGGCGTTTAAAAAATGTGGTATTAGATTGTGGACATTCCAACCTTTCCAGCAGTTCCTGCAGCTTCTACAACCTAGAACATGCTTTAACAATTCACAGATCAAACACGACAACAAACAAAGGCCAAAGGTCAAGCTCTCACCTTGTTGTCATTGTTCTGTTTGGTAAGCGGCTCTCGACTCTGTTGCATCAAGTAATGGACACGCATTTCGTTTTGACCAATTAGAGCCTTCACTCTTCGTCTCTGCTCCTGCCATTGGTCGCTGTGGCCGATCATTCGATCCAGCTGCTGAAGCCGTGCCTCCACGCCGTTCTGTGTGCTGTCCCACTGGCTGCGGACTTTCTCCACTGGAAACACAGTGGGAAAAGATGAATGAACAACACTACCTCTCAAAGGCACTATCCAAATTAATACCAATCCTTTGCAGCATAACATTTTGACATGTTGTTAACTATTTTCAAAAGTACCATCTAAAAATTGTCAGACACATTATTCATCAGCAATAATCTTTTCAAACAGTTGTTTTTACTTTTTATATTATAGACTGGGAGTACCTTACTGTAATGAATGTACAAATAAATGCCAAGACAAATGGTTAACAACTATTAATATTATGTCTAAACCAAACAAAGCTCACGTTTCTCTGAGATGGAGGTGCGAACATCCAGGTTGGAGGTTTTGTTCTTGATGTTCTGAGCCAGAGTTATGAGGTTTTCCAGCTCAGGATGTCTCTGCTCTAGATCACCTTTAGTCACCTTCACACACACAAAACAAAATAAGCAGGCAAAATGGCAGTTAGGTTCAATGGGATTAATTTTTTTGTCTAAAATGGCTGAAGCTGTGACATGGTCTTTAATTAGTAATTTACCCATTTAAACTCTTCATTTATTCTTTTGAATTTAAAGTCTGTCACTGTCGTCAATCAGGTGTGAATTATTGTCCAGAGATCGCTTGGGCCAATTTCCAATTTGGCCAATTTGAACCATCAATCACTGAAGTTAATAGACGTCAACGTCTCTCCAACAACCTTCAAATCATACCAAGACTGCATGCAACTCTGGTTTGGATTAAGGCAACAGTGCCCTTCACTGAATTTTGTTACATTTGCCTCCCAATGGGGCAACCCACCTGTATCAAGCCACAAATTTATTTATATAGATATACACTGTACCTTGTGTGGAAGGCACATATCAGAATACAATAAAATGCCCTACTTTTCTGTCAAACTATGTATGTGTTGGAGGACGCATAGCTTTGAAGAACCCTCTGAAGGGAGGGCAGAATGTTATGCATTAAAAGCTGGGTGGCTCTTTGAAATTGCCTTTATCATACCTTTACGTAAGTATAAAGCCAAAGCTACATCTAGATTTGGCCGTCTGTCAAACTGGGCCTGTCCCCCCCTACCTGCAGACGGCCGATGGTGGTGTGGATCTCCTCTTTGTCTCCCACTGTGACAATGTTGGATTTGAGCATCTGGTGGATCAGGAGGAGCCAGTCAGCCAGCTCGGTGGCAGTCTGGTTGAGATCAGTTGGACCCACCAGCTCTGAGCCATGATGGCGTTCCTCGCTCATTACACTGACCGTGTGAACGGCAGATGGCATGCTCGCTGTGAAACAGATACAAGGGAGCAACACGTTACCCACATTTGGAACAGCAGTGAGGAGGACTGTGTGTTTGTCTGTACTGTACACACCTGTGAACTGTTGTTGGGTCAACTGTTGTGTCCATGGTGATAGAGGCTGCTGGGGCGTCTCTTTCAGTCTGATATCCAAAGCCTTCCAGTCTGCAGCCAGCTGTTCAATTTTACCCTGCACACATGAACACACACACACCAGCTCTAATGCATCTGTCTGTAATCATTACTGATATTGTGCTGGAAGATGAACATGTCAGTGCTGTCCTCTATCTGTACTACTTTTTTATTGTTTTGGGGTGCTTGGAACATTTCTGGGAGGCAATCTTCAGTCAGTGGGTCTGTAAGCCATAGCCAATAGCAACGCACAGGTGAGGGCATTTGATTTGACCATGTTTCACACAAAACGAGGCACCAAGTTTGAGTTTACAAAGTTTAGGTTTTGTTGTGTTTAAAAACAGTAGGCAAAATATAGTGCACCTTTAACTTTAAAATTTTAAATTAAACTTTCAAATATGAAATGAAACCTGCATTTCCATTCAAATACAATTTTCAATACTGGAATATATTAATTGTATTTTGAAAACATTAGGAAGGATAATACATATGTATAAAGTGGAACCCAGTGCATATGATAGTCATTTATATAGTGTTAAGCAATTGAAACCTTTTCATGTGGTAGAAGCTGTCGCTTCCTCTGGAGCTCAATGGAATAAGACAGCAAGTCCTCCAGTTCTCGCTTCTGCTCTCTCATGGACATCTCAAGAACCTACACACACATACACAAATAAATATATACACAAAAACACACAAACACAGGTCACACAAAAGATATCACAGAAGATAACATTTAAAAAAATAAAGCTTTGGCAAAATTCAAAATGTGTGAAATAAAAATGCGCTGAAATCAGAAGAGAAGAAAAATCAATTATGTTTCTAGTTATAAGTGTAAACATGAGCTTAACTGTTGGTGGTGCTAGAAGGTTTTCCCATTTCATTCTATGGGCAATGACAAATACAATACTACAATAATTAAGTAATCAAAATAAAACAATTAAAATCATATTTTATAAGGTTTTTTTACATTTAAATTTATTGATTTGGCAGACACTTTTATACAAAGCAACCAAGGTGTACATTTTTATCAGTACTTGTGTTCCCTGGGATCAAACCCACAACCTTTGCGCTGCTAACGCAATGCTTTACCAGCTGAGCTACAGAAACACTTTTTACAGGTATTTTTTTTCTGTGCAGTAATTGTGAGCTTTAAATAATACTGTAGACAACAAATGGGGGCCTTGAGTTCAAAAAAGGTTGAGATTCACAGTTCTAAAGCCACACAAAAGCTTTGTGTGTGAACAGAGCCAAACTTAACACACAAGCATGGACTTCTTTCACAGTGCATTTTTAAGCCTGGACATTTAAAATAATCTACCTTTTAAACAGGTGTGAAACAACATAAGGGTCAACGCAGTTAGTTCAGAACCGGTGTATCATACCTGTCTCTCAGTGGGTGTGATGTCACTCAGGGACTGGCTGGTGATGCAAACCCAGTCACCCAGTCTGTTCATACGCTCTTGAAACTGCCCATAAGATGTCAGTCTCTGATCCTGGAACTGTGTGTGTGTCTGCAGATGGCCCTCCACCTCCCGCACCTTATCCAGCAGTTCACGGCTCACCTGCAAACAAACATCATACCCATAACAAACACACATCATACCCTGTCACACTTTGATAAACAAAGGTTTACATAAAGCTGTAGGCATACATCATGATTCATTGGCTGATATTTGGCCATGATTGGATTTTTGGTATTGACTGCTAACTACATCCACTTGTCTGCTTGATACCCAAGTGTGTTAGTTACAAAATCTACTAACTGCCTTGTGTGCAGACAAATCACTTTCCTGTTTAATGATGTGGATTTACAGATGCATTGCTTTACATTATTTTTAGCAGTTGTGCGTGCATCTCATTTGCTATTATTAAATTGTACTAGACAGACACACTGATAGACAAAAACAAAAGACATCAGACAGATTGATAAAGACAAACAGACAGTCAAGCAAAAGAAAAGACAGACAATCGTACTTGACTCCAGCTGATGTTTATTTGGCGTAGTTTGTTCACATGTGCGTCCCTGTCCAGAGCACTCAGACTGGAGTTTGACAGGATCTGAGAGCCGGTCTTATTCAGCCAGGATAATGTCTCATTCTGTGCATCCATTTCTTCTGTTAGGGCCTAACAGAGACAGATAAAGAGAGCATAAAAAAGAAAGTGTCTACCAGGACATTCAGAACAACAGGTGTATTGAGCAGTAATTATGTTTAAGTAAGTTTATTTCAGTATGTTTTTAAAACAATGCTGCTTTTTCCAGTAATAACCAGGTTTTGCAACTAGCAACATCGCATTATATTAAAACTTTAAACACTTTATTGTCGTGTGTGAACTGAGACAGTTCATCAAACCTCTGAAACACTTGTCTTTCTCGCTCACTCTCTCCAGTAGTGCTGAAAAGACTTATTTTAGCACATCCGTTTGTTTAAATGATGCATTTCAGAAAATGATTGCTAAGAAACATCTAGAAAATGAATATAAAATCATGACTATTTAAATAGTTATTTCCGCTGTTTATCAGATGCATCTGTTCAATTTTAATACTGTCAAACGGTTTAGGATTTACCTCATTATTTTTACGCCTGGTTCTGTACACTGCTTGGATTGTACTTATGTATTACTAATGATTCATCAGTATTAAATTTAAAGAGACACTGCTCTTTAAAAAGTACCTTTATGATAGAAATGTATAGGATATTTTTAAGAGATATAACTGCGCTTGAACTTTAGTTAAAATTTAAATATTTATATTGTATTTTGTGGCAAGCAGACTCAAAGTAGCTTTTCCAACACTGACAGGCAGCGGTGTGTGAAGCGTGTCGAACCTTGAGCTCTTTGAGGTTCTTGTCAGTGGCAGACACGGGCAGTGTCGCCACAGCAACCTCCGTCTGTTCCAGCCACTGAGCCAGATCTGCGGTCCTCTTAACTACATCTACCACAGCTGGATCCTCACCCATTAACCTACACAAGCAAAACAACACAGATTCATGTTTTAAATGTGTTTTACTCTGGCTGTGTGTAACAGCCACACATACTGTTAGTTGAGTCACTAAGAGCGGTGATGCAGGTGTTGTCATCATGGTGTGCAACCTGTGTTGGCAATCAGACACTTGACTCTGGACAAGTATCCAGCGATGTCTTAAAGTGTCTAATTTCTCCTGAAGAAGCACACTGCCAGGTGACGATAACTGTCCAATGATGTGCTGTCCTGTGTGACTCAACATCTCCAGAACAGACTGATGAGAAGCCAAACCCTCCTCTAGATCCTACACACAGACAAACACACACACACACAGGGGTTAATGGACAGTTGACCTGTGAGTGTGTCTAACACAGTAAAGTGACAGACAGCAAGTCCCTTCATATGCAAATTGGTCCAGCAAATTAGATCGACCTTAATTTGTATTTGAGAACAATTTTACATTTGACTCACCCTGTTTCAGCAATTACAGACACACAAACGAACACACACCCACACTTACATCTGACAGCAATTAAACACAAACACACCATTTGAAAGCTTTCTAATAGACTTTAAAACAAATCTAACCATGCATGAGTCTGAAAAACACTTTCACTTCATCATCCGAGTCTGAAGTACAGGCAGCATGTTAAGGCGCCTTTGTTCATTTTCAAACAAACTAAGAATTATGGTGAGATCCAAATTTCTTCAATCATTCTTATGTTTCTCTGATTAATAGAATTATCACCTGTCAGATCAGATCTCTGATCTCCATTAACTCTTCTAAGCTGTCTGCAGCCACCAGTTTTGTAATATGAAGTACCAACAAGTTATGCATTTGGATGTATTTCTACAGATTATACTACTACTATGTACTTTACTATGTAAACTTTATTTCCCCAAGTTATTTCCCCATTTTTAAAGTGTCAGGTCACATTGTGCTAACAATTCTATGGAATTATGAACAGTACAGGGTCACTGTGTATTATTTTTGACATTTTTTAAATATTTGTACATAATAAAACCAATTTACATAATGATGAAAAGAACTGCTTGAGTTGAATAGCTATAACATTGATTGATTTAACATGGAATGACGCTATGTCACCCTGTGTCACAACAGTGCTGCCAATGAAAAAGCTGTGAACATGTTTTGGGGCAGATTACTGCCATCTGGTGAGAAAAAGTAAAAAAAACTCCAAGTAGGTAGCTTCAATGTTCTTTACAGCCAGCTTTTTCAGAAGTTATGCTTACAGGGCTTTTTGTTCTTTGGTGTGCATGTATAACATGGTGTGCATAAGTGTATTCATAAGTGTGTAGGTGAAAATACTTGTGTTTGTGTGTGTATCTGTTTGAGTTTTACTACATATTTCAAAGTTCTGCCCATTCATTTTTCTCATTCTTTCTTATTCTGAATGTGGGAGTGTGCACATAGGTGTACAACTTAGACCATGTTTTATTGTCTCACCCGTTTATTTCTGTGTTGCTACAGTATTGTGGCACAATTATGTATTGAATTTGACTGAACAATAAAGTGGTGACTTTTCAATGACCATTTAGAATCTGTAAATGAGGACTTTCAGATTGCCATTGCAACATGTCACCTTTACAACTAAATTATTTTTATTTACAAAACACTACCTGAATAGAGTTAAAGATGATACAAGCATTTTTTTTTAAATAGCAGACCCTGATGTTCTGGAGATTATGTAGGCCAACTTTGACCCTGTGTCTGACCTGTTTCTGGGTACGGGCCCATTGTAGATCCAGATCTCCATCTGGTCCGATTCCATCTGCCAGGACCTGTTCTGTGTCACTCAGCCACTGTGAGAGATCATTCATGTCACAGTGGAACTGACGCCACTTTTCGACAGCTTGATCAAAACACCTGGATAAACACACACACACAGAACAAGAAATCACTCAAGGTGGTAATGTCATCACATTACTGAACCTTAGCACACATGCTGTGTGAGGGTTTGGTGAAAGGAAATGTATGGTTAGGAATAAAGAACTATGTTTGCATGAGGGATGTGTAATTATACACAGCAAACTGCACGCCTAAGTACTCATAATTTAAGCATCATAATTAAATTTCCCCAAACACAAACAAACATTAGTATCGGACTGAATATACCCAAACCAAATCAGCTTTCTGATTCAGCCGTAACCGTGATTTGGCAAACCCTGTCTAGTAGATCCTGTGCGAGACTGAACAAATAACCAGCAACGTCTTTATTCAAAACCTTAGACAGGTAATGGGCACTGGATCCCTCAGCAGGCTAACATGATGAAACAAGCATAATTCTGCAAAATTACACCATCCATCATCAACAAATTTAAAAAGATCTCCTACATCCTGTGGTGTTTTTTTTATTTTATTAAATAATTTAATACATCCAACTAACACTAAGAATATTAAACTTTCACTTTCAGCTCCATTTAAAACTTCAAAATGTTTGAATAAATGCTACAAAATGTGTTGAGGCTGTTGGCATTCTTGACTACAGAGAGCTGGCCTGCCCAATCCTCTACAGCCCAATGTACACTTCAGGTTGTCCTACATCAAATTGCAACCTGAAATGTATTCTCTACTACCTTAAAATATACATTGGATCAATCGGGCAAGTACCAATTTTGTTGTTGTGAAACTCATTTTCATTTCTCTAAAGAACATTTGCTAATGACTACACAGTGTGAGCCAGCTAAGAGCTGATGCATCTGTAAACATAGTTCACCTATTGGGCACATTCTCAAGTATTTCTGAACTGGGCTGGGGGTTTAAAGCTAAAAGCAGCTTTACTGCTGTTAACGCTGTAAAGCAATGATTCAAAACTCAAATAACACCACACTGTATCTACATGATCTACCTGCATATTAGTCAAAGGCACACCATTAAAAGTGTGCATCCAGTAGAAAGTGAGAAGCGCTAGAGCACTAATAAAGAGAGTATAAATGTGACAGGTGTCACATAATCTGATCTCTGGGGATCCATCGGTCATATGCATGTATTTCCCTGCACTAATAAGCTATTCTTTATACATAGGTAAAGTGTACATTTTTATACACTTTACCTTATCTATTTTTATATTGTCCGATATTTAAAAGTTAATAAATTCACACAATAAGAATTATTTATGAAGAATTCCCTCTGCCTTTAGGTATTTTGCAAAATGCAAAAAGTGTTTTTGTGCACCATTACTGCGGAGTCACTTGCAAAAAAAAATGGAAAACTTGTTTTTCAGTGAAATTAGTGTGTAGTATGATGCTGCTTAATTTTTGGTGGATGATCCTAAAAACTTGCTGGTGCTTCTAACTTTAAGTTCTTAAATGACAGGTGGGAAAAAACTGTTTACCTTATTCTTAAACCAGCAACACTACAATAGCAAACCAGCTTAACCCACAAGAACCTGGTGTTCCAATAGCCTAAACAGAAAAGCCATCACCTGTCTTCACCAAAAGGTCATTCTGACTGACATGCTTCTCCTGTTAAGTCTTGCTTGACTCACAAACTAAACCATAATAAAATCACAAACCAGCCTAGCCCAGCATGGTAACTGATGTGGTCTTTGCAGCAGAGAACTCTGCCTCTGAAACGCAGATGTATTAGTCTCAGAGTCTCTACAGCACCAGAGTAACTGCATCACTCTTCTTTCTGTAACAGCTGCTGTCAGCCACTTGTGGCAAAACTGTTACATCTAACTGACTCCTGACAAAATATAGTTTTATTTTCATATTTTTAATTTAGAACCTGTACAAATCTGTAATTTAGAAAACCTGGTGATGGATGATGTCTTTTTCAAAAAAATGTAAATAATTGTGTCCTTAGCCAGCACAAGTAACACCTTTTAGTAAGATATTAAATAATCTTAGAACAGGTGCGTGTCAATAAATATTTGGTATTAACACCAGCAATGGACTCACACTCATGGCCTGTGGTCACCACAGATACAGAAGGGGATATGTCCCAACAATATTAAAATGACCAATACAGATTTCTCAATTTCATATTCTTAATTATATTGGAATATGAGGTTGACATTTTTTATATCTGGACTTCATGCTATGAATGAGCAAATTTGCATTTGGAAATCCATCTCTGATGGAAGAGAGGAAGTATCACCTGGAATCCTTTACATGTCATAATTATCAATCTTTAATATGCAGTAACCATTTTCTAAAGGCAATAATGCCTTTAATGACCTTCATACCTGATTCACCATAAAGTCCAGCCTTAAGTACCTTACCATTTAAAACAATCACTGCTTTCTTACAGTATTACTACTTACATACGTAAGGTTTTCTTAGGTTTACTATATACAGGTTTGGCTGCCATCCCTATTAAAGGGAATTGTGGGAAAATTAAACTCTTACCCTTTCCTCTGGCTGAACATCCGGTTGACTCTGTCCCACTCTGAGTTCAGCTGTGTCAGGGCATCTGATATCTGTGTCATTTCCTGTCTGGAAGCTTCCAGAATCACATCAGGCTGATGTTCATTTATCACCTCAACCTGCTCACCCAACCGCTCTAGACTCTCCTTTATACTCTACAGACACAGACAGAACTAACACTGTAAACAAAGTACTTTAGCAGTAAAGAAATAGTGTGATTTGAAATTATTTTAAATTTGCTTTGCTGAACTGCTTGTTTACATGTTGCCAAAGAAACGTCCAGTAAACGTCGCAACCAAGCGATGCAATAAAAGTAGAATGATGCTTTTATAAGAATAAGGCTGAAAATATGGTATAGAGTTTAGTCAGCTTAGTTTATTATATGTGGACATTCAAAATTTTGCCTTTTATAATTTTGACCTTTAAAATACACAAAAATGTTAAAGCTAAAACTCAGGTTTTAAAGTTTTAATTCTAGGTAAAACTGTCAACCTCACAAATTGATCAGTCAGCTTGCGGACAACAAGTGCACCATCTACCAGAACTACATATAGTGCTGTATGTAGTGTTCTGGATCTGTGTGAAAGTGTCTTTGTCTTCCTCTGACCCTGAGTGTGTCCTCCTGACTGGAGAAGTTCTCAAACAATCCTCCGCTCAGCTCTGATGAGTTCAGGAGCAGCTCATTATCAGCCATGGCCAGCAGAACCTTGTTAATGTCCAACAGATAGTCGGATGGAGAGAGTGAGGCGCTCCTCTCATCTTGACAAGAGATTGATGAGTCGGCACTCTGCGGAGAGTTGAATGTAGTTTTAATAACCGGCTGAGTTCTGACAGCATGCAGCCCCTGCGGAGAGAGAGAAAGAGTGAAGAAAACAGAGTGAGATAATAGGTGCTTTTACATAACAGACATGTTTGTTGTTTGTAATTTAACAACACTTTTCTGTTTACTGTTCAAATGTGAACAGGATCTGTTGTAGCCAATTAGCTAAAAACGTCTGTAAGACAGCTAAAATTGCCATCAATGCTATACAGTTGCATTTGCTCTTACAGCAGTTTAGAATCTAAACTTGTCATTCAGGTTACGAAAATATCTATACAAGTAGCTTGCAATTTTGTGTTGCAAGCTACTTGTGGAGATCAGAGAACAAAGAGAAACAGAGAATAAACAGAAAGTTATAGAATGCAATAAATACAATTTATACAAATAAACATTGGCAAAAGAATAATTTGCATTCAGCTCAATCCATTCTGTCCCACCACTGATCTAACAATTACTCATAACTAGAGCTGCAAGATACACTGAACTTATTGGAATATCATAAACATGAATATTGCAATAGTTTGCAATAACTGAGTGTCTTATTGCAAGCAATGTGAGTGCATGATGCATCAACAAGCTGTGCTTGTTTACTTTTAGTTTACTTTTATTTTTTAGAATGTGAAACGTGTATGTCGCTTACACAATTTTAAGTTTTGAGTAAATTATATATGATAAATTATATTATCATATCATTGCAAGCATTATATCAAGTTATGGCATGTCACATTATTCTTAATTCATGCAGCACTGGTAGTAACCAGATGATAGTAAACAGTTGATAAAAACATTAAATAACCTTGTAACGTGTTTGTAGCAGTATAAGTTTCCTGCGGATATCCTCCCTTCTGTTCTCATCGGGAACAGACAGCAGCACCTCCTCTCCCCTCTTTAACACCTCCTCAACACGAGCCTTATCCTCATTCATCTTAAACACACAAACATCAACGTTTTTTTATTGTTGTACAGCCATTATCCACTTATAGACGATTTTAAAAGCATTACCACAAAATATGAACATTATAGGCACTGCAAATGTAGTGAAACTAGACTGCAAATGTAGTGAAACTAACTACAGGAAATGTTTACATAGCGAAAAAATACACCCACCAAACCGACACTAGCAAAATGTTTAAAGGAAAATATTTCAATAGTCTAGAAAAGTGATCCCACTGCTAAAAGACTGTGTATCTCTGTTTTTAAAACATGTTGCACTTGCCCCATATACTTCCATTGCCACATGCATTAATGTTAAAATATTTTTTAGGGCAAAACAGTTTACATTAAATAATTTTCTGTTGTTACTGACTGTATGTCACAGATACTGTCCATACAGCGCAAGTATATATTTAACCTAGAATTTCAATATATAATTGAAATTCATCAAGTGTGGACTTAATACATCAAGCGTATCCACCCTTTCATTATCAATTGTGTGTGTATGTACCCTCTGATCATCATGGGTGGGTGTGTGTGTGTACCATCTCATCATCATGGGTGTGTGTATGGTCCTGTTGCTCCAGCCCTTTGATAGCAGCTTGTAGCTCAGTTTCAAATATCTGTACTGGTGAGGAGAGAGAAGTAGCAGAACTTTCAGCTAAAACCTCCTGCTGCATCTGTACTGCTTCCTGTCTGACCTCCAAACCAGCAGTCACCTGTACACAACACATGCACACACACTTAGCCTGTGTTACTGAATGTACATTCACTACCGGAGCTGAAAAACTTTGCAGCTTTACCTGTGCAGAGCTGATGTGTTGTGCCACCTTGTGGAAGTTGCGGTTGAGGTCAGCCAGTTTAGGCTCCACCAGTTCTCTGCACGCTGGCCCTCTACCAGTCATCAGTATCACTGCCTGATCACGTGCACTGTCCACACGCACACTCATACCCTCCAACTCACACAGAACAGCCTATCAGAAACACAAACAGACAGTGAGAAGTCTCACAGCTCCAGACCTTTGACTAATGGCAAAACAATCCACACCGCAGCTTATAGCGAAGAGCCATCCACCTGGGGCAGGCAAAGCCAGTGTACATGTAAATTGACAAAACAGATGTGTTTTTATATGATGTTTAGGGCTGTGTAAATGAGAAGTCAGTGATAGCCCAATTGACAGGCAGCAATAAACAGTTATATCTCAAAATGGTATCAAAAAATGGGAACCTGTAAACACATTTCTCAGCAGGCTGATAAAAACCTGTGCAAGATGACTGGTGGGAATTGTGAAACACCAGCCAAGGTTAGAGCTGCTGATTATATTCTGATCTAGCCCATATTCTATCTATATCAGAGTCTATAGTATTGTAAAATGGATAGTTCAAATTGGTTGAGCTGTGTTCAAAGCCATTGTACTATATAACTCTATAAACATACACCTTCAACCTCATTACATTAGTATTCTATGCAAATACATCTGAGTGTTGCTGTTTCTAAAGAACTACATTAATGGTAAAAGAAAACATTTTATAAAAGCAATAAGCCCAACCAAACTGTGATTTATAGTGAATTTACAACAGCTAGGCTCCAAGTTGTGCCTAACACCACCCAATAGCTGTTTTAAATTCTCTGTAAATCACTACTTAATGAGCATTGTTGCTTTAACACTTGTTGGTTTTGACACTTGTGTTTTGAACCACTTTCTCACAAGACTGAGTACTTTGCTGATATGCACAATTACTAGAATTGATGCTGTTATTTCTTGCTCTGTTTGTGTATATGTTCTAACCTTTATCATTCGCTCTCTCTCTGCCGCTGGCATCTTCTCCATTTCATCCAACCGAATCTCAGTCTGATAGAGCCACGTGCTGATGTGAGCCAAATTCTCGTCAAACATCTCCACCTCACGTCTGTGATTCTACAACACACAAAGGACAGGATTGCTTGGTAGATACACAAGTAGGCCTACAGTAGTAGGATTTCTGCACAAAATAATCTGTCAAAACAGGAACAGGAGACAAATACCCCTACTCTCCTGTTTCATTTTCCAAGTTAAAAACGTGGAACATTTTACTACATGCTGTGAACCAATATCATAATATTTTAGTTTAAACTGTGGCACAACAATGGCAAAATTTCATGCTGGCCTAACAGACACATACTTAACAAACACACTCACTAGAACAGCGCTAAGCCAGTCCTCAATTAATGTGTGCACACGCTGCCACTCCTCATTCAGTTCAAACAACTTATCCTCCAGCTGAGCCTCACTGCCCTCCACCAAAGCCTGTAGGGTGGCGCTGTTCTCCGTGATCACAGACAGATCATTCTTCTTACGCTCAGACTCCTTCAAAACACCCTACAAAGAAACACATTCGTTAACAAACAGACAACACTAACACTCAGTTGACATCTCTTCCAAACACTCACGTTTGCCCATGCAATCTCTGTGTCGATATCAGCAGGCATGTCATCTTTGCTGAGTTTCTCTTTTAGCTGAGTGTCAGTATGGTTCATCCAGGTCTGCAGGGCGGTGCTGTCTTTTTGCAACCGCTGAGACAGAGAAAGAGCCTTCTCCAGATCCTGCTTCCCCTCTGTAACCTAGCAACACAGTCAATATATATTTAACAGTATATCACAGTCAACATGAAACAACTCTTGCAACCTATTTTATCGAAAACATTTCTGACAAAACTCAATAGCTAAAGCAATTGATATATATATAATTGGATTGTAAAAACTAGTTGTTGGAGTAGCTGTTTACACCGGATGGTCTTTAAATATTTATACGAGAAGGAAAAGCATGAAGGAATATGCATGTACCTGAGCCCCTAGGTCATTGTAGAGTAGTTTGAGGGCGGTGAGTTGTTCGTCCATGCCTTTAGGATTCTCTGTTTGCTGTTTCTGTACGATCTGTCTGCCTGTTTTAATCACCGTCTCCACCTCTAGTTTCACCTCACTCAGAATCTTATACAGTTTCTGCATTTACAACAATACAAGGCAGATGATATGAGGGTTTTTGAGAAGGTACATGAATTTATCTTATTATATGAATGTTTTTTTCCTCTGCTCACCATGCACCCACTAAGGTGGGCTTGTATCTCCTGTGGCTGGGTGTCTTTAAGGTCCAGTACGTGAAGTTCAGCTTTAGCATTTTCTAAAATCCTCTTGCAGTCCAACATTCGCTGCTCAAAGTTAGCTGGTTTCTGAAATAGCTGGAATTTTGTACTAATCTCACGAAGTTTCCGCTACATTGAACACAGTATCAACACAGTTATTACATTTAACATTTTAAATAAACACAAAGCATTTAAAAATCTAATTTAGGACCTCCCCTATACTTTTATGCTTAAATATATCAGCAGCTTAATTACAATCCTGCAGGGGGCAGTACTGAGTCTCACCTGTAACTGCTCTAGCTGGGTGCCCCCTCGGACCTGTTTGCCCTCTGGTACAGTTGGAGGCACGTTACCAACATTTCTCCTCTTCAAATCCTCGATTGTGGTTTCATGAGCTGCAATCTCAGTCTGTATTGCCTTTAAGCCAAATGACAAATACAATGTCAAATTTTAAAGACAAAAAACAGCTTCACAGACAATTTACACAGAACTACATATGGCTGGATTTGTCAATTACAATGCAATTAAGGGAAAATATTATCTGGAACAATTTGTGCCAAAAATGTTTGTTTGTAGTGCTATAAGTGTCAGCACTATTTACACTATTTTGTGTGGTGATGCTGGATGTGATTTTTTTTATACCTGAGCTTCCTGTGGTAGCTGAAAAGCATCAATGTGATCGGTGAGGTAAGAGGTGAGCATTTGGTCAAGGTGTGTGAGGGAGGTTTGCAGTGCGTTTATGTCCGTCTCGTTCTCTCTCAAAGCAGCAAACTGTTTCTCCAGAGACATCTGACGTGCAGCGGCCTACACACACATTTATAAAGAAATGACCGGTATTTCACCATCAGATGTGAATCAGAATTACTTCTGGTCCATCACTGATCTAAAACAGCAGTAACAAACCAGGTGGGTCAGCTCATCATAGCGGGAATTGAAGTTCTCCAGTTTCTCGGTGATGAGGTCATCTAGAATGCCTCCGTCGATAAGTGTCTGAGCCAGCTCTCGAATCTGAGTCCTGTTATCACCCGGGTGACGGAGAACCGACTCCACAGACTGGGATAGAAACATACCATGACTCTCACATTATGAACATGTTTTACTAACCTGACCTGTGCTAATTACAGATGTAAATGGCCTCCAAAACATTTAGTGAGCTGATCACCCAAACCACACTGAACAGATGTCAACACCTGCATCTTTAGTGTAAATGCCAATGTGTACTGACACATTCTAGACAACAGTGTAGGACTGCCTACTTTTATCATCTATCCAGAGAAGCTTGTATTGAATGATTTTCCATCTATGCTGGACTCTTACTAGTGATTTTAATCCGTTATTTGGCCCATATTATCCATTTTAAAAATATTTCATAAATTATAAATTCATGTTGCCACAATTTCTTTTTGTCTACACAAGTATTTTAAAAAAGTGAAACATATACCTTCAGATTTTTAAGAAGTTTTTTTTGGAACAACAAACAATTTTGTGATCCTAAACTTTTTACCAGTAAGTAGTCATGAAATCAGACAATCCAGAAGTTGCATTTGAGACCTTGTTTCTTCTATGTGTAAACTGAAACTGTGACCATCAGTGATGGGGTCACCAATGACTGATGTTAATAACAGAAGTTGTACACATGATCATGAACTTGCAACAACAGTTGTACAGAAGTTGTACACATGAACTTGCAACAACAGTGACACAGTCAGGTACATGGAGGAGGAACATAGCCATTACCTCCAGAGCTTCACTGACAGACTCTGTGAACTCTGGAATGTTCTCTGTAGCCTGAATTTTCTCCTCCAGTGTGTTCAACCAGCCAGACTCCACATCCAAATACTGCAACAGCTCAATCCAGCATGACCACACCTCCTGAACAAAAGTAACCCAACATGACCCTCAGTACACCAATATTTACAGTGGTAACACCAAACTGTACTGTTATCGTAATGTCTACATACACAACAGAAAAAAACATGATATTTTTTGTCTTTAGGAATGCTGCTAGTCTTACTGTAATTGATTCAACAATAAGAAGAAAAATATTTTCATCACATTTATCAAACCATCACTTTCTCTAACCAAGACATTTTTCTGATTAACATTATAATATTAACTATTGACATCAAAGCCTAACATGTTTTTATCAGCTACCACTTTCATTATCCAGAGCAACAATGTTTAATTAAAGTGTTGGCCAACAGTGCTTCCTTGTGAATCCTGTAACCTTTAATTTGGAAAAAAAAATACACTTAAAGGTTGAGAACAGCTTTCTTGTTAACACCTGTGGCTTATAAACCATGTATATACAGTTTCAGTACCTCTAGCGTGTGGCACTTGCTCTTAAAGCGATCACAAAGTTTCTGGTAGTTCTTCAGAACCTCAGAGAGTTCAGTGCTCAGATCTGGACCACCAGGGGGCATCTGACTACTCAGAACATTAATGCTGTCCTTCAGAATCTTCACTCGAACCTCCTTCTGTAACACATCCTCTTTGGCCCTCTAAAGGCAACCACACAGAGTCATCACATTAATTACATTATTATGAATATCATTAGTGTCCATATATATGTATACATAAATAAACCTTTGTATAATCTCTTCTAGACATTTTGTATAATCTCTGTCTCATGTGATTAGCTGCTGTTATTACTGAACGTTTTCAGGCACTGTCAGGCAGCTATGAGCTGAGATATTATTCTCATCACAATCAACAGCTCCATCTGCACTTAGAGTGCACGCTTCAGCTGACCGATGTACTGCTACTGTTTCCATTAGTTGCCCAGCTGCTCTAAAATTATTTTAATTTGCAGACATTGTATGCGTAACATGGTTGTTATTTCTCTCATTACACATTTAAGTAAGTTTGCCAATCATTTTAAAGTCAGTTAGTAAGTAAAAATCACATTAACTGAGTGGAAAATAAAGCGTCTTGAATGGATTTAGAGAACTTTTTGGGTGTGGAGGGGAAAATGTGTTGTCACCACATTCCTCTCACATATGCTGTTCATTTGTGCAAGACAAAATATATATTAGCTAAGAGGCAAATGTTTGTTTGAAATGCAAGTTATTCTACATTAATTAAAAGCGTCATGGCAGTGCTGTTGTACTAGATATCAAAAGCACAAAAACACAACACAAAACAGAAACTAATAATTTATTGTTTTAGAAGCATTTTTTAAATAAATATGTTTGGCTTATTGTTATTTTAGTGTATCACAGATTTTTGCAACATTCATGCATAACCTGATAAATCTCTATTCCGTCTCACCTTCATCTCCTGAAGTGCTTCCTCAAGCTCTTCTGGGCTTTTGTACTCAAAGTCCCTCATGAGGAACTCCTCGTCCACCTGAATCATCCACTCGCGCATCTCTGCCACGTCTTTCTTTAAGTTCATAACCTTCTCCTGACCTTCGCTTACACGCTCCTCACGTCTCACCAACTGCAATTAAGAGTTTCACATGCAATCAAGATGTTTGTACATTCGCCTAATGTTATTTGTACAAGTATTCACAAAAGTACACAAGGACCAACATCTTTTAATGAACCTGGAACGGCATTTCCAGCAACAAATCAATGCTATTTGACTATACAGGGAGTGCAGAATTATTAGGCAAATGAGTATTTTGACCACATCATCCTCTTTATGCATGTTGTCTTACTCCAAGCTGTGTAGGCTCGAAAGCCTACTAC
>JBAJNP010000208.1:40804-118964 GCA_036877545.1 Yasuhikotakia modesta | reverse complement strand
CAGGAGAAAGCTGATATCCTGGAGATGACAGTGGATTTCTTGAGACGACAACAGTCTCAGAACTCCTCCAGCTGTTCTCCTGCAGCTCATGAGGGTTACTCCAAATGTGTGCAGGAGACTGTCAGCTTCCTGTCTCAGTGTCAAGCGCAGACTCAGTCCCACAGAAGACTGCTGAAGATCTTCCTCAACATGCAGCCTTCCACAGAGAAGACGACACACATGCTGCCTCAGCTCAATTCACCAGCCTGTCAGAGCAGCACAGAGAAAACTCCAGCCTGCACTGAACTCTGGAGACCCTGGCAGGGATCTTCTCTACACGTTTAAAAGACAACATGAACACCCATGTTACACTCTGTTATTAGAGGACTTGAACGTTCTATACCTTTTTCAAGAGAGGTCAATTGCCAGTATTCCCACTTTAGGAATTTTGTGTATATTTGCCATGTGCAAATCCTGCTTTTATAGCTCCAAGGGGAGCGTTCTGAAAAACTATTTGCTATGTTAGCAATATATATCTCATAATGAGACACAATATTTATATTTTATAAATATGTGTTATTTTTCTGTAAAGATCCAATGGATCTTAAAATTGTTAACATGTTCTTCTTTGAAGATTGTTGTTGTGGATTTTATATAATCAATTATTACTGATATAAATGCTTTCATAAAGATTATGTGTTCATAAAAACTTGTGTTTTATGCAAGTGAGAGATTTGTCATTGAACAATCAAGCACAGCTGTGGTAAATAATACTGTAATACAGTGCAAGAAGATGCAATATTTTTGAAGACAATAAACATCTATTTTTCATCAAATATTTTGTTTTGTTATTGTGCATTCATGACATTCACAGCAAATACTGATCAGAAAAAAGACATTTTAAAAGCTGAACAGTTTACCATTCAGTTGAGCAACTGTCATATTTTACAACATATCCCAGCTAATGAGGAATGATCAAATTCCTGTTACTAAAAAAACAGTGATGTGTGGTCAAGGGTGTGTCTGCACACAAACTGTATTAACTGTAGGGGTTTATTGACAATGTACCTACCGTCAACTGAAAAATATCAGAAACATATCAAAAACTTATCAAAACTTCTTTGAGTTCTCTAAGCAAAGACAGATTGTAACATGTTCATTTCTTCAACCAATCACACAGCTCTATATGCCAAGGTAAAAAATATGAATTAGTCTATTTGTCTGCCATTGTTAAAATCATAGCCTTTATCACATTCACACAAAAGTCATACAGCTGAACTTTTCCACCAACTACTTAAAGTTTTTAAATAGTGTCAAAACAAGTGAATTTGTTTGTGAACAGATTATTAAGGTACTGGGTCCTGGGAACATCTTTAGAGTGTTTGAACAGCTTCTAATACTCCTAAGTCCAGATGGTCCTACTACGTCTAAGGTCTCTCCTCTAATAAAGAGAGATCAAACACCATGACTAATGTGATGTGTAATAGGACACACTTCTTTTGTTTCCTGACTGTGGGCAGTCAATGAAAAGACTGTGGGAAAGAACTCATGGGAAGAGCTGTAAAACCCTGGAGCCTTATGTCACAAAGGCCTTATGTCTCACCAGAGGCCTGCCACAGGTGGTTCAGCATTAGGGTACAACATACTAATACTAATACTTTTAAAACAAAGCTTCAAACTGACTTAAATATGTCATAACAGAAGAATTAGTGGTTTTATCACTATTCAAAGCTTGACATGCTACTTTTACAACAGAGATACAAACAACATTAGCAATTAATTATTGTTTTGTATTTTGCTTGACTCATATTAAAGCACCTAATGCATGGGAATGCCTATGAACAAAGACTCCCATTGGGTACCATAGTGTGTGTGTGTGTGTGTGTGTGTGTCAATGCCAAGCACAAACAAACCTGTGGAAATGTGGTCAATTTTTCAACAAAATAAACTGAGGGGGAACTCACGTGTTTGGATGATATTGGCAGTCTGCGTGTGTCTTTCCCACGCTTGAGACAACGATCGTTTACTGTGACATGAGTCTCGACACTTCTGCTCTGAGGGAAGTGTGATCGGAGCAGTAAAATGCACGACAGAAGCGAGAGCAGCAAGCCACGCTGAACCTCATTGATCTCGCGACCATAAGCGTCACGTAAAATTACCGACGCAAAGCAAGACGCATGTTCGTATCACAATGTTTGTATCACGCTAGCATTATTTTATATAGACATCAATTGTTCTAGACAATTTGAAGCGCTACAAAATGCAGTTCTTTGGCTAAAAGGAAGCAGGTAGTGTGTTTTGTGTTTATCTTCACACGCGTGCCTTCGCAGCTCTTACCCAGTAGTTTCACGTAGACGTGAGAATTGCGGCGATATGGCACGTGGACGTGACAGTTGTTACCTGTGTTGTTAAAACGATCAAAGGCGAATAACCCTGAGAAGATCTCGGCTTGTGTCTTGTGTCGTGTGACTTTTGAAGTCGGGTTTTAAACACGTGCCATTGTAGCAAGTAGGTGTTGGTCACGCTTCGGGAACGTTTGCATTTTGCGCGTTCCTCTTTTCCTTTTATAAGCTGGGATTGTTGAAATCTGTTTTGGTTTAACAGAGTTTGTTTTACAGGTCAAGTTTAACTTTATTTAGTTTAACTTTTAACTTTATTTAACCCTTTTGCTTTACGCATGACATAGGTTTACACCGTGCAACATTAAACATGCGACATGCATTAAAACTCATTTCTTCATGTTGTGTTGACTAGGAACTAAACCCATAACCTTGGTTTTGTTATGCCATGCATTCCTATCAGAGCTATTGTACAGGAGCATATGTGATAATAATAACATGCATAGACAGGCATCAAACGATTTGTTGTTATAGTTTATAAAATCTACTTTATTATTGTTATTAACATCAGTTGTATTCAACAAGTTATGTTTTATACATACAAATGTATGTGAAGCTAAAATGCCATACATGCACATACAAATTTTAGATGTGGAAAATAAAATGCTGCTTTATTAGTTCTAAATGACTAAAAGAACCAAAAATTCCTATAGTGAAAGTGGCATCCCTCTGATACCCTGGGAAACATTCCTTCAGTGGAAGGCCAGCAGGCAGTTAACCATAAAATTAATGTCCTCTATTGTTGTGAAGAGCCAAGCCCTCTGGTCTCGGAGTGTGGGAACAGTAACAGGGCACAGGCCACATGGCTTTGTAATGGTAATGCTGCAGTATAAATACAGGGGTAGTGCTCCTCAGCCTCACAACTCTTTTTGCTGCAAAGGAAAGACATACAGTTCCTGCAAGACCATGGCACCCCATTCAAATCTGCTCTCCACATTTGACCATCATCGTTTCAGTGACAAGGACAAAATAAAGGTGTGTTTAAGTACCATTCTCAGTTTAGAGTTCCAAAACTTTATGTATAAAGCTTGAAACATGTTCTAACCGATGTTCCTTTTTGCTTGCAGCTACGGAAACCAATTGTTGAGAAGATGCGTAGAGATCGCATCAACAGCTGCATTGACCAGCTCAAAAGTCTGCTGGAGAAGGAGTTCCACAGCCATGAGCCCAACACCAAACTCGAGAAGGCTGATATCCTGGAGATGACTGTCAGCTTTCTAAAACAGCAGCTTTCAGGAGAGCTGGCTCAGAGGGATTACAATGAAGGTTTCTCCAACTGCTGGAGAGCATCTATCCACTTCCTTAGCCTTCACTCCCCTGGAGGAAGATCTGGTCCGGAGCTCCAGCGTCTCCACACTGCCCAGCAAGCAAGCTCGGCTATGAGCTCCAGTTCACCAGCACCTTCTTCTAAACTGAGTACAGCCAGTCTACAACAGCCTGATACCAGGAGACCTGTCTGGAGACCCTGGTGAAGAACTTGAGAGTTGTAAACCTGAGGGACGATTGTCCCTCACATTAGTATTAGATAATATTTCCAAAATGTGTTGTCATCATATTGATTGACAGAAACTTTAGACAAACAAGTGTTTGTCAATGGAAGAAGATGGTTTTCATGTACAGCCTCTTGTTCTGTATCAGTAGCTCTTAATATGATTTTTGTAAAAGTTATGTTTTTATATTTTGTATGTATGCATATTTAATTGAGGTTGACTCCAGTGGAGTTTTTAGTTTATGTATCAGGTCTTTGAACTGGTGTTGTACTTAAAAGTTCTTCAGAATATATTTCTGTTTTTGCGCCGAGACTTCTGCATCATTTGTTACTTAAGGCATGTTGTACCTTTGATAAAGGACCCTGTTTGTTTTTTTTATTTTTACCAATTATGTTTTTATTCAATGTTTTTCCAAATGTAAGCTCTTATGTTATCATATTTTTTCTTAATAAAGTTCTACAATATCAAAAAAAGAGTTTGGAAGACCTTTAAATCTTCTGTTCAAAATATCTAAATCCTGTTACTTGCTTAGGTCATAACTAACTGCTATAAATTATAGAAGTTGTGACTAAATAATGACAGTTAACAAGTCAACAATTAGGTTAATTATGTAAACAAGATAAAGGACTGCATATAGATTAACCTTTTTTGTAGCAATGGGCTAATCTACGATTTGTTAATATAGTGATAATATAATTTAGTGAGTTATATATTTAATTTAGTCAATTTTACCTCAGTGCTTGTAAACTATTGATTTGCTGCCTGAACCGTCCCCTTAACAAGAGTTTTCATACATCTAACTTATGTCATTCTGTCAAAACAGGTAGTTTGTCTGCAAGTCTAGCAATTTAGCAAGAAATCCTTGGTAAGACAGACAACAACTGTGTGAAAGAGATTCTGATATTTAGGGCAAAATATGTGACAAAAATCAATTTTAAAGTCAAATGCATTTAAAACATTTTTATTAAATAAATTTAAAAAGCAACAGCATCATTTAAATGCTACACTAGTCTATCTTAGGTATCTACCAGAGCACAGATGGTACACTGGATGAAGTAAATGCAATTAAACCCCCCCACACACACTACAGGCACACGTCTATTGTTCTGCCCTCCTGAGAATATCACACTCACAAAGGAAAAGCAGTGTGGGAAACACTTCCATGCGCCCAGCTCACACGTTCTGGGGTCAATAGGGATGACCCCCCTAACAACAGCCCCCTTCATTGCATTTTCTTTTCCCAGGGGCTGAAGTGAGCGTGTGTGTGTCCCTGAACATCAGTGGATGGTTACAGGAGATACACACACCAATAACTCATCTTAAACTGTGCTGTTCTACATAACTGTATGTTACACCATTTAGAGTTAGCAGAGCCAAAACAGAACATCTGAAACCATCTGTCTTCTCAACTGCAAGACTTTGATTTAAATCAACTGCCCATTAATCCTTTTCTCTCAGAATTCTATAGAGTGAAACTGGGCACCCATGCTTGAGTTCAGAGCACATAACAGATGTTCACTCATGGCAGCTAAATCTGTTGCTCTGCCCTTTCGGCAGCTAACACAATTAGGCATTGGCTGACATTCTGCCCACTAGCTGAGCATATGCCAAGCAGTCATGGTCAAAAAACAAGCAGAGTATCGGCTGCTTCTACAAGGCTGAAACTGGGATTATGTTGTTCTTTATTGTAGAGGTACTTTAAAATGAGTTTCTCAACCAGGTTTCAGGGCCCACAAGGGGCCTCAGGGTTACTTAACATTATATAAAAAAGACAAGCATTAAAATAAGCTAAACCAACAAAAAATGTATTGTTCTTAGTGTTTGGTTATTTTTATATGGCATGCACTAAAATATTACATCTATATAGGCGTTAAATATTGTTGCGACTGGTGTGTGTGTGTGGGGGGGGGGTTAAGTTAAAAATGTTAAAATCTATTTCTATCTAAATCTAAAATCTATTTTACAACAATTTATAACAACTACTTTAAACAATTATGATATTGAAAAACAATGAAAAAGGTTTCTCAGCTGAAAATGTCACTGTTTAGCCATAGTGTACATCTGAATACAGTTTTTGAAATGGGCGGTCGTGTTCATTTGAGGCTTTATCAATATTATATACACCTTTGGCAAAAAGTAACCTCCAAGTATTCCAAGCACACTAAAGAGAATGGCACCTATATGCAGGGCCATAACAAAGCTTCCTCTAGAAACACAGTAAGCTGTGAAGAACGTGATCCAAGAAATCATGTATATCATCAGACTGAACGTAATGCATTTGGCTTCGTTATAATTTGCAGGCAGATCTTTGCCCATGTAGCTCATGCAGAAACAAGCCAAGCTTAAGACACCCACAAAAATGAGCTCAGCAAAGGCCCCGACCGAGAGAGTCTTGCTGCACTCCAGCACAACACTGTCATGATAGAAATCAAAGTCCTGGGAAGGAAATGGAGGATCGACGACCATGCGGAGAAACGAGATGAAGAACTCCAGCAGTGACGTGATAAAGATGAACAACTCTGGGCCTCGGTTCTTAGCCCATGTCTCATAGGATCTTGGCAGCTTGGAGGACCATTTAAAGATACAGACCACCTTTAAAGACAAAAAGTGATGTTACATTTATGTATTTAGCAACTTACACTGAAGGTATACAATTGATCAGTATGCTTGTTTCCTGTTAATTTAACCCACAACCTTTTTGCTGCTAATGCAATGGTCTACCAGTTGAGCTACAGGAATCCATAACTGTGTTACATGAGATCTGTATGAATGTTATTTAGACCGGAGCAAATATAAGATACAACTCACCATTAACATGTTTATTATCAAAGGTTTAGTAATGTTTCATTTATTGGTTTAAAGTTTATATTCAGCTTTTAATAGTATCAGGAACCAGACAAGAAGTAGGTAAATCAGCTAAAGCTATTTGGTATATTCTCTAGAACTGACCATTATTTTGCTTAGTGCTTTAATTACAAATGTAACTCCTATCAGCAGAGCTGTGTGTACCTGAAAAGATCTCACAGTCACACACGCCAGGCAGACGGTGAAGCTGATGATGAAGAGGGGCTGTTTGAGGAGGCAGCCGATGTAAGAGGGTCTGCTGAAGTGACATAGTGTGCTAAAGGAGGCCACCGTTAGAGCCGCCAGCATTAACAGACAGATCTTTCCTCCAGCTGATTTCACCACTGGTGTGTTAAGATTTAGAAGGAAGACGAGAGCCGTGCCCAGGGTGAAAAACAGGGTCACAGCCAGGAAGGCGAGCAGGGCTACAGAAAGTGGAGAACCCCACGGCAGGTACAGTTCGGTTCTTCTCAGACATGTCTCGCTTTCCGACTCAGACCATTCTTCTCTGGCACAAGCTTGGCAGGTAGTGTAGTCTGTGAAAATGTGTCATTCAAAATTGAAGCTTGTGCGCCCTCTGCTGGCAATATGGTTAACAACATCTTTCTGCTCCGTTTCATTCAAGTCTTCACGTAATAAATACATGATTTTAAGGAGGTTTTGTACCTGATTTGTTGAGGAAGGTGAAAGCAGGACATGCCAAGCAGTCAAAGCAACATCTATGCTGTCCGGTCTGGAGCTGTCTGTGTCCGAAAGGACACGGTGGAGAACATAGAGACTCTGGAATCTGAACAGGATAAAACCATTACAAAACACTCAATACTCTTCGTAATACTTTACATAATTCTTAATACATTTTTATAATACTGTCTGTAAAATTCATACACATCTCTGTTTAAACTGCTAAATAATTCTTATTTGTATAATGTATATCTGTCCTAACAAAGAACATGTCAGGAAATTGTATGATAAATGCAGTGTATTGCTTACCCTGCTCACAGGTGACACCGGCCCTGTCCATTGAATCTGAGATGCATCTACCTGAAGCTCAACTGGTTCTGGGCTGTAACTTCCAACTACCTTATACGACCACCGCTCACCTGTCCAAATCCACGTAACTATATCATACCCTGTGATGGGGTCTCCATTCTTATCGAAATAAAACAACGTGTTTTGAACTGAAAACCGAACTTTTTTCAACTGTTGATAGACCTGCGGGATTTAAAGAAAGTTAAATGAATACTTCCCGCTAAATAAACCGGGATAAAACAGTTTGAGGACACTTACCTCCCAGGGCTGAACCTTAGATCTCTTACATTGTTCAGAGTCACAGTTCAGAATCGCGTGCAGTGCGTGTGCCACTGCATACACAGCTTTATACACATTAAAGGATGATACAACATCATACGCTTCCAAAGAAAAGCCTTTAATTGCCATTTCATAGAGGTCTGTGTTTTGCAGACACGGGACGTCGAGGTTGGCCGAACCATTTGATGTCCCAGCCTCTTTAAGCACCGGCGCAGAAAGCCTTTCAAAATCCGCAAAGCCCCGGAATTCGGTGTATTTGAGAGAGACGCCGATGACGGTCCCTATCGTACTGATTCCTGGGATGCTACGTACTATTGACGCCACCGACCAATCTTCAGTTCCGATCCACACTTTCCCCGTCACGTTTTGTTCAATAACAAAAGGAAAGAACCCACTAGCTCTTCTCTTGTTAGAAAAGACAACTATAGTGTTGACTTTGGTTTTGATGATGTTTTTGACCATGTCTTTCATATATTGTTTGGTTTGGTCAGTAACAGCAGGAATGATCCCTTGGTATGCGATACATATGTCGTGAAGTGAGGCCTGCTGGGAAAGGGTTTGCATTCCTTGTAAACCGTATGAATTGTCACTGCCGAGAACGGCAATCCAGGTCCAGTTAAATCGGTTGAGAATATGTATCATTGCATCGACCTGGTTCTTGTCACTGGGGATGGTGCGGAAGAAAGAGGGATACAGAAGCTTATTGCTCAGCAATTCGTTTGACGCCTCGTAAGAGATCTGCGAATAGCAAGAAAGAAAAAACAAGAAATAACTAGAAAGATGAATCATTTAATGAAAATGACGATCAGGCAAACTAATAAAAAACATGCATTTGGATTACAAAACGATATTTTTTTAGCTTTATTTATCATTGCATGTGCTTTAAAATTGGCTTACGAAAGCTAATTTTGACCAATGAAATCTATTGGACAAATCTTTTGGAACAACACATTAAAAAGATTTTAACAGTAGAGTTTACATGCAACATTCATTTAGTTGACTAATAGTAACAACATAATGATACATATATTCATTTAGTGAACCTGATGTGATGATATCACACCTGAGGCATAAGGACTGCACCGAGAGCACCGGCTGGTGTGAATGAGTAAGTACTGCTGTCGGGTCCAATGACAGCCACAACACGGTTCTCCACACCTGAACTGTTGCGCTGCTCGGCCAGCAGGTCAAGGGTTGCCAGATTACTGGCTGGCAGGGAGCATAAATCATAGCTCTGGTAGCCCAGTGTGACTCCAGGTAGGAGTCTCACATCTGAAATGTCATTATTGATCTCCTCCACAGCATATCTGAGGGCCTGAACCAAATGATATCCATGTTTGTTGGCCAGTCCTCTAAAAGCAGAAATGAATAGGTATTTATTTACACAAATTTCTGAAGATGGCTAACTGATCTTCGAGAGAATCTGTCGAGAATGTGTTGTGATAGAAAACAGCAATGGATAAAAATAACAAATCATTACCATTCGTTTTATGTATATAATGTAACGTTCACTGAATTATAGCTGTACGATCTCGAGCTATTATTGCTTTTTAAAACCTTGTTTACCTAAAGCTGCAACCCGCAACTTTGTTTTGCTTAAAAATAAACATAACAGATCCGTTTTCAAAACAATCTCCTTATCCCGATACGCAACAGTAAGTTTCCCAGGATGTCCTTTTGGCTTCTACATACGTAAAAAGTACGTAAACTAACTTACTTTAACCTGCTTACTTTTCAAACATAGATGGCGATAAAGAGGTGAAAATGACAGCTTTGAGATTTAAAGAAAATGAGAATAATTAAAAAACAACAAATAAAATGTATTCTGTACATGAGGTCAGTGAAAATACTGGTAGCCCATGTAGGATACGTGTATTTGAAGTACCTGTAGAAAACATGATTATAAACTCATTTCAATTCAGCAAAAAACATGATAGCAATTTTTAAGATCATTCTTACCGTTTACAGTCAGTCAGATAAGGTGTAGATGGAACGGTAGAATCTGAGTTATGGAGAGGAAACCAACCAGAGATAATAAAATCTCCTGCAAGGTTGAGTCCTGTGCTATCAGTACAACTCAAACAGCAGAAACACACAAACCAGACCAGCGTTTCATCCATACTGTCTCTTACAAGCTCTGCACAGACACAGACTTATAAATACTATCTATTTAAAACAATCCACTGTTTTCCATGTTCTGATGGTGGCAAAGATTTGCATAAAACAATGTGTAATTGTCACAGCCAGATTCATTTGCCTGAGGAAATGTGTTTTGTTACCATCAAATTAACCTATCAAGAAAAAGAGGATTTTTCCTGAGGAAAAGCTGATTTATGTATCAACACCTATACCACAGAGAATGGATTTGCCTGTTTATCTCATCAGCTTTATGCCACAGTTTTAACCTTAAATCAGACCACAGCTTTTATTTCTCTTCTAAGCTGATCGTAAACTACCTCAGTACCCAAACAGTAGGCAAATTCATGTAAAACCAGTGAGATTTGCTCAATCATGCAAAGCAAACATTTCCATGTGAAATCTTTTGGAGAAATACAGCCATTATTCACTGTCAAAATTAGTGATATAATAGACATAGTAACATTCATGAGGGAGCAGTGATACTATCTCAATACTATCTTAAAGTTAAACGATTTGTTTGTACAAAACATTTATATAAACACAGAATAACTACCTCTCATGTTTAAGTAACAGTAATGGAAAACAAAACAAATTACTAACAAAATTCCTTTGCTTAGTGGTAACAGCACACCATTAAACAACAATTTAAAAGTTTACAAACAACCTTTAGTAGCATTTGAAAAAAAGCATATTCTACAAAAACAGTCATAAGGCAAAGTGTATTTTTATTATTTAAAACCTGCATAAAATCAGACTAGACTTGCATAGTCCTTCAGGTTTCTAAAAAACAAACTCTTTCTTGTCAGACATTGTCACACATGCTGTTTCAGCACAATGAGCACAACTAATAGATTTTACTAGAATGGCTCATACTTAAAGAAAACATTATCAAATCGTAACTGTACCAACAGATAACACCTTTATCATCATTTATAGGATAATATAATGCACAGAATGGTTTATTTCCACTAATTAAACAAAGAAAATAACAGCAAACCTTTAGATAAACCCAGATTATAACTTTTGTATAATCAATAACAAGTAATTAAATGAATAAAATAACAAAAAAAGAAAATAATAAGAAAACAGAAACTAAATGTACTTGTTACTAAGGTAACCATCATCCAGTAAAAAAGAAAATAAATAAACAATAAACACTTACATCTTACTGGCTCTCTGCTGAATAATAAAGCCAAAAACATATTTGGGGGGCAGGAGGGGTAAAAGTGTATGTGTGCGTGTGTGGGGGGCCATTCTTAGGTGCCATTACTTTGCTGGTATAAATAACAGGTTGCTAAACTGAGTTTATTTGATGTGTAGCTATTTTTATTTCTACCTTTTGTTTCATGCTTTTGTGCAATCCTATTATCCTGTGATCAATATTTTACAGAAAAAAGTAATCTTCCTTTGTTTGAGGCACAAAACACAAAGTACTGCTTGCAAATTATTTTGTGTGATGCACTGATATTTGTTTGCTATCATGATTAAACATTTTGTCTTTAATTATAATTAAACATTTTATATAATTACAATAAATTATACATTTATTATAAGGCACACCAACCTGAGTGATACTACCAGATTGTAAATGTATCTATTCAAATATATTAATATGAAGTTAAAACAACTACTTTTGGGGCAGTTAAATCATTATAAGTTCTTTGCAAGGCTATAATCTCAATTCCAATATTTGGAATTTAGTTGTGACAGAATCGGCAAATAAAAACAAATATTTGTTGAACATATTCCTTTACTGTAGTCCCTAGTCTATAGTGTTGCTATGGTTACTTGGTTATTTTTGTTTCTAGCATAAATGGCACCTTTTCTTGAGAATGACCCATATACAGATGCAAGTATTAGCAAAACATTCAGTTGCAAATTTGCAGTTTGCCAAACCATTCAACACCTGAGCACAAATAACTGTATGGCTTCCAGATGATCCAGCACAGATCTCATTTCACACCATTAAATGGTCTAGACATATCACTTATGTCTATGCAGATGTTGAGGGCTCGCATCAGCTTTAATGGTCTATAACAAAGCCAAGCATGTATTAAGATGCTTTGGAGAAAAACATAAGGCAACTGAGACACTGTATACAGCATATTTGTAGGCACATGAGTTTAGGTTTGACATCTACTCTCCAAACACTGAAAACACTTGCCCAACACTTATACAAAGAAACTGGGGAAAAACTGCATTTATAATCAAGACTTTTCTCACCAAAGAGTATTACTGAATTTTCAGTCAGTCCAGACTATATTATTGCATAGATCTCAGTGCACAGTGGTTTAGAGCAACAGTGATAAATTGCGAAAACATCTGAACAGATTTTTTCATGAAGCACAGGGCAGGGCTGATCTATTGAATATTGTGATGTTAAATACTTTAACTTAATCCATACCTTGTTGCGGAGTAACACTATTGTATTTGTATTAAACTGTTATTTAAAATCAACATGACATCAGAATTCACCCTTTTTACTTTCTTTATGTGTCTTCAGGTCTAATTGCATCTGTGCATGATATTCCATGCACATTATTTTATATTCTATATAAAAATGTATTTAATTGTCTTTGGAATAATAATTTAAAATGTAAGATGTAAAGAAGCATGTTCTTTTGGATATCATTAACAAATAGGCATGGTTTTACAAAACTTACATTTAAAATTCAGCCTTATTTTTGTATGGAACGCCAAAGATTCAACAATTCTCAACAGATTAAACCAAAAGTTTTGTTCTACATTTTTTATATTGAATATCCTGTCTGACTCAAAAACACACCAAATTATGGAAGGAAAATGGGCTGTGAACTGGATTTCATGTTGATTTTAAAGTGATTGTGAATATCTTGAATTAAAATGTTATTTTTAAAGAGAAGTAGAGCTATTGATTTAAGTCTTCCATTTATAGTCAACCAGCCTTTTAAGATTCATGTAAACAAGTGAGCAGGTTAACAGAAACTATGCACTTCTGCGCAGGTGTATAATATTTGCAGTGTTTTCATTACACTGTAAGGACTGTGACCTTTCATTTGAGTCTGTTGTGAATGCAGTTAAAGCTAGTGAGAAAGACTATGGAGCCATGCCTTGGCAGTGCTGATGAAGAGGGACAGCTGGAGTTGTGCTGCTCCCACTCAAAGACAGCATATGAAGCACCAATACTTGCTCTTTGGGAATCAAATATTCCACACTCCATACTTGTCCATACTTGTAAGAAACAGTGACCAGAGGTCTAAAGAGTGAGCGGCTCACAGAGAGAGCTGAGATGATGCAACCATGAAGAGCCCACCATCATCTCACTTCTCCATTCATCTCCATCGGCTCTTCTTTCTCTCCATCTCTCGCTCCATCATGCTCCAGTTCATCTTGAATGTCATCCGTGTTTCCTGAATCACTGCTGGCCACAGAGCTGAGCGAGGGAGACTGTCTGCAGAGCAAAACGGAAGATAGACACTTGTGAGCCAGCCAAACATACGTGTTGTGTTGACGTTACACAGCACTGACAAGGTGAACACAGGTGTGGTCAAATCTACCTGCCGGTGGCGGCCGAGCCCTGGATGAGTCTTCTGCAGGTCTCCATCTGAACATCCAGTCCCCTCTTCATACTGCACATCTCCATGTACTCGTGAAGATGCCGGTTCATGTCATTCTTGGCTGTGGCCAGTTCCAGCTGTGGAAGGAAGATGGTGGATCATCACACATTATAATAAACCAGAAGAACCTGGAATCTCAGTTGAAAGGTGTCATTCACAAACGTTGTCTCACTTCGATCTGTCCGATAGTGTCCTGATACTCCTGCTCTCGGGTCTTGAAGAGAGACTCTGTCTCATGTATGAGACTACCCAGACTTCTATCCTATTAGGAGAAAATAAGTTGCATTATGTATTTGCTAATATTTGCTTAGTAGTCGATTTAAAACAACAACATAGGTATTAACAATTAATGTCTATATTAAGGTAAATATTAGTATCTAGCCATGAGAAATATTACAATGTTGTTGTCTGTATTTTAAATCCAAGTGAGCTGTGTACCAATGCTCTGTCTGTGCCCACAAATGGGTGTCCTATTTTAAGGGGTTTATTTTTGTTGTTATTAGAAGTAGTATTTGAGATTCTATTTTGGTTAGAATGCTGCCTGTGTAGATAGCAGACAGCAGCTCACTGATCTGGAACACAGCCATTGTTATTTGTGTTTTGTTCTTAATAGTGATCTTCAGACCTAGGAAACACTGTTGTTGATAGACACACCTGCTCATGGGGGTCTCCATGGGAGTCAGAGGTGCAGGTCACCGTGGTAACCGAGCCAGTAGCAGCTGTGGTGTTAGGGGTGGTGGTGAAGTTTAGATGGTGGTAGTTAGTAAAATCCTCCCATAGCAAAAGAGTGTCTTCAGTCTCTTCCCACGCCAGACTGTCGCAGTCATCATCAAACTCAAATGTTTCCCGCCTGCCAACAAACCAATTAGCTGAGCAACCTCTGCGTGCGTGTGGATGACAGACACACAGGGAGGAAATAAGAGAGGAAAAGAGGAAACACAGGAAGAAGAAAAGGAACATCAACAGATCAGGGACCATAGCTTAAAGGGTTTGAAACAAAAGACAAGACTAAATGTTTGAGGAGAAAGCGCATATATAGAAACAAACACAGGAGACGGATGCTAATAATAGCATGCTAAAAGTGAAAGAAAGAACAGTCAACTTAACAGGAATCCACAATAATATTGGATAAAAGATTTAAAGACACGGCACAAAAAAATGAGAATTTTCACTATATGAACACTAGGTGGCAGTGACTGATCACACGTTCAAAGACTGTAAAAGCGACCAAGTCACAGATAACAGCAATTTCTTGCTCTGCTTTCAGAACTCTTACAAAACGTTTAAGTTCAAGATACAGTATCAGAAAATGACCACTGAAGACTAGCTAACCTCTTAGTACATGAAGGTCACTCAGCTGACACTATTGTTTATTAGGCTGAGCCAGGTTGCCAAATATAAACAGATGTTTAAATATTTGTCCCAGTTTAGTTTCCATAAATGGCCAGGTTGGATTGGTGGGGGTGTTTTGAAAACACTAGTTCTACACAGCAGCAGGAGTAGCTAAGTTGTATATCACAAATTTCAAAAGATCAAGGAACATGCTGTTTTCTGCATCAGAACACACCCACTCATGGTTATAGGCAGTCAGAGGAGACTCACAGCTGGTTGAGCATGCGCTTCATCTCATCAGTGATGTTGAGGGATCCAGGCACCTCCTCTTCAGTGGGACCAGAATCAACCTCTGCCTCCACACGCTCATCAGACACACCCTTACACTCCTTCTTTCTGCATACCACCGTCCCCTGCCACACACACACACACACACACACACACACACACACACACACACACACACACACACACACACACACACACACACACACACACACACACACACACACACACACACACACACACACACACACACACACACACACACACACACACACACACACACTTTTGATTGCTAAACAACTTAAATTGCACAATAATCTGTTATATAAACCCAACATACTCTAAATCAAATCTGCAAATTGGAGAGACTTTAAAGTGCTCAAGATTTGTGTAAACATTCTAAAATGTTAATTGGTAAACCCGTTATAAATAGTTGGCCATCATTATATGAGCACCGCTCCAGTAAACTGTATAAGAAGAAGTATAAGAAGAACCTACAATCTGAGAGTAAGTTTTCATACCCCTTTCTGCTCTGCAGGAGCTCTGGACGGGCTGCTATGTAACATCTTGGTCACGTCCTCAGAGTTCCTCTGCTGTGCTACATCACAGAGCTTGGCTGTGATGTCAATGCGTCTGCAGATGTCCATATCAACCTTCATGGCTTTCTCTTGGATTTTGGTGTCCAAGTCCGACACAGCCTATAATGCAAAACATTCAGAATTCATTAATCCAATATCAACATCCAGCATGCATAATTCTGCATAAATGTTTACAATAGTTTAAGATGCGAGACTGTCTGAAATATAATCCACTGATCTATGTCTTAGGCTTGAGGCCTATTGGAAAATAGCTTTTTAATGCGAAACTCCTTCCTTGATTTACAAGAGACTTCAAGCAGCCGTCCAGCCACTGAATGCATCAGTGACGTAGCAGAAGACATTGATTTACTGCGGGTGTTGAATACGCAGCATTACCCAGCTTGTTTACAGGTTAGCAAGCCTCAGAAACACCCAGCGGCAGATAAAATACAACCAGCTCGCTTGGCTGGAACAGATGGTACAGCTTTCTTTTGAGACTTCTGCAGCAGAAGTATTCACCCAAGCATTCACCCAAGAACATATCCAGGGAGGCAGCACTCAGCTGTGCTTTATTACTGGGGCTGAGTAGAGTCCACTCAATGCAGGAGAACAATATGCATCTGTTCCAGGCCAGGAGTCTGTCTGCTCCACTTCTACCACCCAAATCTATGGGCATCTATTCAGCCTGATGCCAGGAATATTTACCTGCAGGCTCAGCTTCACTTTCCCTAAAAGAGCTGATGTTGTAATCTTTATTGGTGGCTGTTTGGAGTAAACTGCCTTCTCGCAGGTGCAGCCAAATGATACCTTCGTATCATCACCTCACCACTCTTGTTTTAAAATAGGTACTTATATAACTTGTGTAAATGGATATTTGCATGTCTTGCATGAGGTCAACGGTGCTAAAGCCGGACAGAGTAAACGCTTGACCGATTGTGTAACTTACATCATTAGGCATGAGGCTCTTGAAGACCACCAACTCGGATTTAAGACGTTCCATCTTCTCATTCAGTTCTCCTTGGACAGCTTCAGATGCTTGAACACTCTGTGTGGAAAGCAATCAGAAAGGTTTGCTATGGGAAAGACCAGCTAGCTTTAGCTATCAGCTATCAGCTAATGCTAGTGCATCAGAGCCGCTGTATGGATCGCAAACCCAGTGACCTGCGTACTCACCTCCTGTAAGGTCTCCACCAAGGACTCCATCTGCTGACGTTTGGAAACCTCCTCCTCCCATCTGGAAACAAACACAATAACAACCCACATGGGAATGGATTGTACTTGGAAGGAATTTGCACTGTGTCAGAAGCTACGTTCACATTTTCTCTCCTCACATGTGCTATGGATTTGTTTTTATTGAATCTAAGTTTGCTTTGAAATGTGATTTCCCTCGCTAAAAGTTTTTAGATGGCAAGAATTTCTATACAGTTTGAAAAAAATGTTGTTCTTTACTGTATCTGTAACTTTAGCCACCATGTTTTTTTGGTTCTAAAAATGGTATTCAAACATTTTTTATGTTAATAAACGTTCCACTAACAACTTAAAAAGTTAAGTTTTTTACATATTTAACATCTAAAAACACATTCCTGCAAAAACATTTTTGATAACTTTGAAAGAACCTTTACAAAACATTTGCCAACAGTCTAAACAAAACTTTCCCTGTTACTTGAAGTCAAAGTGAACAATTTCTGTGTGAATACTCAGGTTGAATAGTCATTTTGAAATTATTTATTTTTTGCTACACAATTCTAACATTCTAAACTAAACTAAACAGGGAGTGTTTTTAAGGACTCAAAAGAGACTTCCACACAAAAGAAGTTATGCTTACTGCCAGTAACCATTAAGAAACTTTAAGACTTTTCAACCCACTAACAAGCTCAATTAAAATCACTATGGTGACGGTAGTACACACCAGGATATGCAAATCAAACACTAGCTAATAAAAGACACAGTGTGCCAACTTCTCTTGATCCAAAAGCTAATCTAATAGACTAATCTAAAGTCTACCTATTTGTTTCATAGCAATTTGATACATAAGGAGCATTTTGGAGCATACATTCCTCTGAGATGTACCAATATTGTCTCCTAATCTAGATAAACATAAGATTAATCACCTAGTTTACTCTAGAGCAGGTTAACAGATATTGAACGTCTCTTTCACTAAAGACTCCTGAGTCTGTGGTCAGTTATGTGGCGCAATTCCTCACCGGTGGGATTAAAGGATGACCAATTCTCTTGTGCAAACTCACTAGACCATTGTTCCTCTCATGCTCAAGTGATTATAGACTCCATTTGTCCTGCACTCACAAAGTCTGTCTGGGTCCAGACACCTGCCAAGAGCTGAGAGGGCAAGCGCTGACTTAACAAGACGAAATCCAGACATGATCATCTGCTCAGAACAAAAAGCATCTCTTGCAAAGCATCTCATGTAAAGATGACCTGTTGGTCAGGAATGAAAAGCATGTGATGATCTTTCAGAAGAGTGAAGAGTTCTCAGAATGTTCTCAGATCATAAGTGTGAAGCTCATTGAACAAGTTATATGACACACAGGTTGTATATCAACATCTCAGGGTACACAAAGATACACATGAAACTTCTAAGTCATCAAAGATCAATGAAGATCACAAGATCTAGTTCCAGCATTAGTCTCATTTCTTTAGTAGATACATGTGTGGAGAACTGACATGGATTTGGCTGACAACATGGAGTGATTTGGATGTCAGTGGGATCTAGTGGAGCCGAGTAGACATCACCTCAAGGTCATGAGAACCACACTGCTCCCATTTCCTCTGCTACAACACAGACTCCACAGATAATACCCAACAAGCAATTTTAAGTTGCGGGAATGTTTCTGTAACGTTTCAATTAAGTAAAAAAAAGTGGTAAAAGAGATTACTTTGAAAGTTGTAGGAACATTCAAAATGGCCTGATATTTAGGTGTTGTGTTAACTTTATTTAAACCTTTTGGAAAACATTTTAAATCATTCCACTAACTCTCTAGGAATAAGACTTTTGATATATGTTAACATTAAGGGAACTGCAAGAATGTTTTTGAACAAAAAGATAGCCAACGTTCTGAGAACGATCGCTGTTAGCTGCACATGACACTTTCACTTCATCCAAAAGCTGCTGGGCACAATACAAACCATTTTTCTTTCCAAAAATGGGGTAAACAGTGGCATGAGAAAATGAAGAAAGCGCACAGGTCCTCACCTCTAAGGGTTTGTTCAGACAGGGTGTTCTTGCATTCATCTGCACTGTTTTTCAAGTGTTATTTTTTAGTTAACTGTAAGTTGCCTTGGATAAGTGTTGCCCAAAGGTGTAAATGTTAAAACAGCTTGCAGCACACAGCTCATTGTATTAGAATGCATAGTGCTAATGGACAATTTTGGGTTTAACCCTAAAAAACAGAGACTGAGGAAACAAGGAGGCATCAAAAACAGTCTGGTGTATGTTTACAAAGATTAATTACAAAAAAAACACAGACATCCTAAAAGTTGTACATATCTGTTGCTATAGAAGCCAAATATGAGAGGAAACACAATGAGGAACAAATGGTTTCTTTGTTCTGTACCATATGCCATCACTGTAGACATGGTTTTGACTTTTGTTATTGTGTCTGCTAGAGTCAATCAATTTAAAGACACATTATTCAGTTTATGGGCGAGTTCAAATGACATTTGCTGCAGATGTCTCAAAGAGCCATTGTAGGTGAAGAAAGAGTTAGACATGTATAGGCAAAGCTGTTATAGGTCAACAGTTCTGCCTGAGACATTGTTATTGTAAACCGCACCAAAGGGTGGAACTGAACAGGGCAAAAAAAGATCAAGCAGGCTGACCGTGAAGGGTTGTGAAGACCTTCAAAGCATTCTGTCCCCAAAGAGGAACAACTCAGGTCACACCCATGCTCCTGTTTGTCCACCACCTTTGAAACTCCTGCAGTCTGAAAACACAATTCAGACAGTAATATTTTCTCTCAAAACAGGAGCTGTTTTTAGTGTGATGTTCATATTGGGCAGTTAAACATCTAATTGAGTTCCAAAAGCTTGCTCTTCAAAAATATTAAGGGTCTATAAATGGGCACAATTCACAGAGCACCTAGCAACACAGATGTGGGCTAGTGATTCAGCCATAAACAACTTTCCTTCAGGCACTACATTCTCTACACACAGAGGAAGCTCTGTAGATGTACAGTAAGTGTTTATGTAGTGTCAAAATTTTAACAAAGCCATGACAGATAAACCCATTAGTCTGATAAATGACAATCACTCATTGATTAATTATGGCTCCTGAGGTTTAATGTTTAAAGCAGCATATTACTCTTCATAAACACAAACAAAAGGAGGAAATATTAAGTGAATATAAACACTGTTTAAGATGACAAGGTCTCATTTTACAGAGTTGGTGTGTGTATAAGTAAATACTATGTATTTTATAAATGCATACCATTCTTCTCCTAACAGATGTGGTCAGTCACTTGGAAGATGGCCCCATGATGACCTATGACCTGCTGTTGCTTCACTAACATATTTTGCAGACCTTTGGTGAAAGGCAGAAGGCTATAAAGCTGTTCCATAAGATATGCTAGGTATTTAAAAGACCTATTTCTACATTTGAACTGACTTTCGTGTCAGGCACACAAACCACTCCCATTATACTTTCACAAGCTTTTGGCAATTTCTGAATTAGTTTATTTATGCAAATATGAAGCAAGACAAGACAAGTTAAACAAACGTAAAACTACTTCAGAGAACAATAAAAACATTGGAACATTCTTTCTTTCTGACTGTGTTTTCGTAATCCAGCTTTCAACTCTCAAGCCAAAATGCTTAGAAAGTGAAGGGTAGACTGATGTTTATGGATAATCATGGGTTTAGTGGTATGTTAGCTATGTAAATGATTACTCTTGCTTTCCATATATATGTCTGTTCTGTTCTTAAGTTGCCAAATGTGGCACATTCCTTTCCAATACACACACATACACTTTCACAACAATGTCTGAAGCATATCTCAGTTTGGTGACTGAAAGTCCAGCATAGTATCTCATACTGAAAATGATTACATTCACAAGACACAGAAGTGCTTACGGGTGTGATCGAACAGCTTTAATAAACAATGGACTGCAGTGAAATTGCTAATGTTCAACAAATCAATAAAATGACTGATCGTGTGTATGTGTGTATGTCGAGTTTGCAACATGCTGAATATGAAATAATAATGCATTCTAATTACAAATACATAGATAACATAACCAAAACATGCTTTAAGGTCTGTGATTTGTTTACTGGTAATTACTTATGTAAGTGTTTGTGGCGGTCCAGACCAGAGACCACACAGGATATGACTTTTATAAAGTTTATTAAACAATATGTTATTAATGAGTGACTCACATTTATATAGAGATTAGGCCCCAGGTACCCTAAGAACTCCATATCCATGAATTAGAAGAGAAATTTCCCCTCATAAGAATATGACAGGCTTATTAATCACAGTACATGGTGGCTCTGCAGGGTAATGATTTACAGAGGCAGAACAGAATGCTTTGAGCTCCTCCAATATAAACCACCATAAAATATAACCAGATATAACTAATAGCAGATATAATAAAATGCTGTCTGAATGCAGTGTTACCAGTTACCACAACACTACTTAGCTATTTTCGAAACACATTAACTCATGCATTTTCTCCTTCTCTTAGTGAGAAACCAAACACAACAAATAAAATTAAATTTAAGCAAAACCTACAATGTTTGCTGCATAGCAAAAAACAAGGGCAAAACTGTTGGGTTGCAGACTCCATTTTATATCGCTGAGAGAATATCAATGATATTGTAACAGCTGCAGACAGAGAGAAATGACAGAAGTCTGCTTCTTGTGCCAAAATCAGACCTTGGCAACATTGTTCTGTCCCAACCCTCTGAGTTAATGACACTGAGGCAAGATGCATCAAGTTTACATTACAGTATTAAACAAATACAGCTAGACAGAGAAGGCTAGAGAGACCAAAATTTATGATGAACAATCATTAACTCAATCAATCTTTCTCATTTGGATAAAAAACTTCTTGGTCTATACATTAGGAAATGTTTATTAACAATAGTTACAGACGAAAGGTTAACCAATGCTATGTGAACTGTAGCCCCTATAAAGCTCATTGAGGGATAATTGAGTGTAAATATCTACCAATGAGGCAATAAATACAGTTATTAGCTTTGTGCAGTTAGAAATCTGATTACTGACTTGAAATCGCTAAAGCTAATTTGGGTAAAAACCTAACTGCATTCAGTTCTAATCACATAAAAAACGCAAATGGAAAAAATCTTGTCACTTTGCAAAGATGACCTACATATTGATCTGACTTCAGACAGTGTCCCATGGGTTTTCAGTAGTGCACATCTGTGTCTGCACTCTGACAACAGAAGAAGAGTGTGCCGCAGATCGATAATCAAATGAGCTACTCAAGAACCCCTCCTTTTACACACACACACACACACACACACACACACACACGCAAGCAAACACACACACAAACTCAAGAAATAAATTAGGAAAAATGCAGTACAGACATTACCCAATCAGAAAAAAGGTATAGATCAAATATGTAATACAGGCAGGCTTTAATCAAAGGCTTGCATCACTGGCGATTTCTGGGGTTCAGATTTTGAATGCATTATGTTTTGGCTGACTGAATCTACTGCTTCATCTCTCTGTACGTCATTCGCTGGACAATTACATGGCCACACAATAAACAGAGTTATTCAGTTATGCACGTATTTACCACACAATTGCCAGCCTTGTTCTAAATAAATCTACATATCTGACTCAAATACAGTCTTTGAGAAAAATCGATCATGTGCATAATCATAAAATAACTTGTTAGCTCAGAGAGGAAAATGCAGTATAACATCTTTCAGGGAAATTGCGGAGCCTAAATAATATGTGAGAGTCATTGTCCCATTGATTTTCACTGCTGTGGTAAAGAGTGGAGAGATAGTCAGCTTTCTGATTTGAATGTCATCATCGTCCCATATCTCAGATTTGACACCACCACGACAATGATATTTATCTTGTGTACATATTGTAATCCTATTAGTCTACAGCCTACTTTGACTCTAATAACAGTGGTAGCATTCCTAAGAATTAACTGATGAACAGGACTCCACAGAATCTGGGCATGCTGATTTCCACAAAACGGGAACGTCTGTCATTCACAATGTTCTACATAAGCTCCGCCCCTTGCGTGCTTGTTCCACAAGCATCATGCCCATTCAAGCTCACTTTGTTAACATGGTAGTTTTAATTAAATGAGACAAGTTGTTCTATGCAGGAAGTGTTCAGACCTCTAGAACAGTTCTAGTTCCCATGATCTCCTAGCATGAGGGGGGACAGGAGTCATTTCCTGTCCAGTAAGGCATTGCTACTAACTCACTCTCTGGAGAGATGACATCACTCTGGTGCAGGCGTAGCTCCTGTCCACACACCATTGATCCCCAACACCAAACATCAGCCCATCATCCCAGAAGCAGATAGAACATCTCAGCACAGCATTCATGCGAGATAAAGCTCTAGTACTCAAATTACCAAAAGGATAACATTCAAAAAGCCACAATCAATTCTGCTGCACATGCTTGCATTGAAATGATAGTCAATCAAACAAACACAGATAGATATTTAGATATTTATTTGTAAAATCTATAAAATATCATAATATAAGAGATATAAGATAAATATGATGCAAACAGAAACACACTAGTTTCTTAACAACATAAAAACAACCCATTTAAGTTCCAGCAAAGTCTAAAACTATTTATAAACGTAAATCTTTATCAAAGCCACTGGAATTCCCACCAAGAATTAATCAGCCTGACAAAGCATTCCACACAGCTCAAGAAACGGGAGGATGGGCGCAGAACACACACACACACACACACACTACGAGGGGTGGGGTAGAATGACTCCATTCTATTGAAACGTTAAGCTCCTTAAATGCTCAGTCAGTCATAATAAAGATTGTTTTGCCAGTCTTATCATATCTGCATGGCTATCGTCAAAATACAGGCAATAAAAAATAACCTACAACCTAAAGTTTAATAACTTTTTCTATTATTTTATACAATAATACTTTTTTTTATGCTCAAGTCAGGAACAAAATTCTTCAGTTCAATTACTGAATTTTTACCCAGGTCTTAAAATAACCAGAGAATACTGGCAAATGCAATACATTAACAGATGTAAACAAAATATGTTAATTAGTGAAGATTTTGTTTGTGCATTAGGCTTCTTTACTTGGCACAAGTACAAGAAAAAATACTTTAAAAGAACACACTGGTCTAAACAGTTAGTCAGGGGCCAAACACATGACTAATGTATAAACCTTGCATTTTATTTATATGCCAGTTATTTCCTGAGGGACTGACTTTCTATATGAGCCTTGTGCCACACTTTCCACCTGTCTTGGATCACATTAACACAACAGACCACCAGCATCCACCCCAACTAACCGGCTGCTATTGATATCTAAAGAGAGAACAAACCTGAGACGACAGCGGGACAGAGAACAATTTTAATTTAGTACTGAAGGAAAAACAGCTGATCTTATATGAACTCATTGTGTGGTGGGGGGCATAAAAAATAAGTTTCAAAGCTTTGCTGTTACTGTTTTCTTCCTGTCTTCCTGTAATCTCTGTTTACTTAAGGATATATCTCAGAACAGTCCATTCCTAACACATGGCTATTGTAACTATTGAATAATCAAAGGATACAGGCACTCAATAGCATAGCCACTTGATAAAAGTGGGGTTTCCTGGAAATGATTCATTGTGTGGTTCATTAGTCTACTTCTTCTCACAGACAGTCATCAACTGTTTTCCTCCAAAAAAGGAGATTTGATTAATTCACTCCATGTCTGCTAGTACTGTACATAAACGCCTCAGTGTACTAAATAACTGGGGCTTATTGAAGGCAGGAAATACCTTAAAATTACAGTCATTTATCTGAAATAAAAGAGCTCCTACAGTGGACTGCATTCCATTCATGCGCTAGTCAAAAACAAGGAATTTGGAACAAATATTAGGTTTATTACTTTCCCAGCAGCAGACACTTAAATCAAGCATCCTTCACTGGTGAATCATAATGATAAGCCAATTACATTTACACATGTTAACAATTCCGAAACTGAAATCTAGACAGGGAAATTCCCTTTGTATTAAACCACACAAAACGGGTGGGCGTGCATTGCATGGGCTAATGACAACCAATATTGGCCCCCATAGATAAAAGAGAAATTGTGAAAAGAGATTCTGTAGAAGCTCTAGGGCAAGTTCCCAGCAACTCCTTTTCAGTGGAAAGGCTTTGCATATTGAGGCTCCTGGTTTCAAATTTGGAAGAGAGAAAACGCTAATGGTTTTCTGCCAGATAACATGTCACTCCTGTATTCTTGGGTTTCAAATCCAAACTGGACACTTTGAAATTAGACACCGGAGAACATATAGGGGTTACGGATAAAGCCTTACTGTTAAGACACAATGATAAAAATCTAACCTCAGGGACAGCTGCATAAATCAGAAAGGAAACACACTTTTGTTTACTATGAACACAAACGGGTCAAAGATCTTGTTTAATGTAACTACTTTAAAATAATCATAATAAATTAATCTGATTCTCTGTGTGAAAGTGGTTATAACCATGTGTCACTTGTGTTCACTTCACCATGTGTTTCACTTCTTTTATGAGTTTTGTTTTAGTAACATGACGGTGGTGTTTAAGGGGAACCTATGGTTACCATGGTAATTTTTGTAAGGGTTTGTTTACAAAACAGGTGTAAAGGTACTTTCCACACATTAATTTAGAGTCTTATAAAGAAATACCACTACCTTTCCTACTTAATATAGGTAAACACAAGATCTTCATTTATATAATTTATGAAAGTCTAAAATATACTTACTTTCTCCTGTACTCGTCTCTCTCTCGCTTGACTTTGGCCAACACATTGTACAAGGCCCTGAGTTCAGGTGTGATCGTGTCAATTTGAACCCCGACACCATCTGGGTGAATCCAGGACACGCCGGGCCCTTGATGGGTCTCGAACCGTCCTCCGTATCTGGCGGTGTGGGAGAAACTCCAGATTCTACCAGGTAATCTCGACTGACAGAGTCTGTCTGCAAAAGGCAGTTCAAGGTTCGTCTGGACCGCCTGGTCACGGGAAAACAGAAGTCGGTACTGGGACTGCTCCTGGGCGTGCTTCAGTTGAATCTCTAGCAACTTATTTCTGCGCTCTAATTCGTGCACTTTGGAAAGAAAACAGCGAAAACGGAGATTCAGTGTCTTTAACACATGAATGTTGGAGCCCAAATCGTTTCTTAACGCGCTGGTTACCATGACGCCGGACCTGGTCCCAGACGCTTCATTCATAGCCTGGGAAGTCGCGGTTTCATTGAAGGCAGCCGGGTTAAGAACCGGGTCTGGGAAACGACGAGGTAAATCCATCTTTTGTCCCGGATCAATGTCTCACCGCATCGAAAACTACAGATGCTGTAAAACTGCATACGTCACCCCCATGCTATGGGACGCAAGGTGCACTCCCTTTATCTAATGTCACACAAATAATAGGCCATGATCGGGCTTCTGTCGGCCATAAAAGACGCAGTTACCGGCAAACATTCCCTGAAGTTACAGCTGCACTCCCACCATCCGCTGGCTACTGATTTATCCACTGATGCGACGGGCTGGTTACTGGTATAACTTGCAGTAGAGATTCAGGTTTCAGCCGAGTCTGAATATACCCAAGGGTAAAACGGGAGGAGCGCTAGACGTGTCTGCCCCGCCCCTTGCTAGAGTCAAATATAATGCTGGGCCTTTAAGGAACGCCCTCCTAATTTACATATTACCTATAAGGCGTAGAATTATTTGGCCCTGCCTATGGTAACTGTCGTGTTAAGCGCTGTACCTCTAAGACACGCCCTTTTATTTTAGATTTTTTTATGCTTGAAGGTTGTATGCAGGGAAGTAAACAGGATGTTATGAAATTGGTATAGCGTTACGCACTTTCATATTTGCAATACAGTTTTTTAATCTATTCAAATATCTAACATGAATACTTTTTTATAGCTGTTGCATTACATTTTAGATGAATCATTGAGTCACAATGTGGTATTCTTACAGCTTTATTAAGTTGAGCTAATTCAAAAAGCAGACATTCAGCAACAGTTGAACATTGTAGCAGCGGGAATAGGCGATTAAACACTAACTGGGTTTTTCTTTTTTTTAAACAAACTTCACACCATGCATTCAGCTTAATAACACCCTATTGCAGGTGTGCGTTTATATTTAAGAATTAAACTTAAAATCACTGAGACATTTCCCAGTGGCATCTCGCTTACCAGCTTGCTCTGGAAAAATCTGTGGAATATTATTTAGTGAATTACAGTCACATGGAAGACAAAACGAAAAAGAAATTTAGTATTGTGACTTTGATCCAAAAAAAGAAAACAAATCACAAAAGCGAAGCGAAAAAGGCTCCCAAAATAAATATGCAGGCCCTTTTTATTCTTTTATCTTTGTGTTTCATGTGTTGATGCAGGTAAAACCCTTTACAAATCAGAAAGAATTTCCATTTCACGGGAGTAACACATTAAACAAGCTTTCATCTCACTCTGTTACCATTTACACAAGAAAAACAATCTTCACACATTTGCATCACATCACACAACCAGTGTCAGGCCTTGCCATTCTCACAAACTGCAATCATAGAACACCACTGCAAACGAAACAAAAAATCCAGAAACATAGAACATGACAACAGGAGATTAGTTCTCATTCAGTGAAGCTGTAACTCTTAGCCAATTTAGAACTTGAGTCAAAAAACAACAACATAAACAAAATCAATACGGGAGAAAAAAGCCATCAAGGTTGTTTATGAATTAGATTCCCAAACAGATCACCTGCAACACTGAATTAAAACAGCATGGTGTTTCTGTATATTAGGTGTTACAAAACCATTTTAGAATAAATGCGCATTAACTCGTCAGGCTACACGTCATTTTCTGGTTTAGGAGTTATAACTGAATAAACCCGAGTGGAGATCAGGAGAAGAGAGATGAATGAATATGGGTGAGCTGATAGACGTTTTGGGAGCCTGGGCCCCGATTGAAAGGTGTCCCCTTTTGGAGTCGCGAATAGCTGAGTCCGAGTAATGGACAGACACCAGGGTAAGGGAACACCTGCATTAGACAGAGCGGTCACAAGTCAGTAAGTGAGGTGCATAAATGTGTGCCATCAGGGCACAGAGTTCAACAGGTCCTGCAAGAAGGCGTCAGGGTCTGGGATGTCTGAAAGCAGTCCTGGTGAAAAAGAGAGAGGCACAGCAGAGTCAGTACAAATCCCAGCTAATATACAACCACATAACTATGCCTTAAACTTATTATATCTGATAGAGACGAAATCAATCCATGTGTTACCAGGAATTACTGACCTACAACATCCAGGAACTCTGAGAAGGATTCAGCAGGCATGAGCTCGTCCTGAAAGGCCCTTAACACCCTTTCTGAAGCCTCATAGATGGGCATGTCATTATGTCGGATGTACTCTGCGAGCGAGAAGGACCAGCCTCCCTCTGTGTTGCTGGTGGGCACTTTCTGCAGAGGGAATACGGAATACACTTTTTTTACGAAAACTTTGACATTCGGTAAATAATACACAAAGGCATTACTTTCTAAAATATTTGAATGAACCTGAATAAGATTTCGGCTCCTGGAAATCAAGACTCATTCACGTACCCTGAACATGTCATAGATGAGATCCACCAGACCCCAGAAGAGAAGCGGTGAGCGGTACACAGCGTATTCTTTTACTGCTTTGTCTGTGAGTCTGAAAAGGGAAAAAAAATCCAAAATTAAATTACCCATTTAAAAATGTATTTAGCAGTAAGTCAAACAAAAACATGCACACTTGCACAAAGCTATCAAACTTCTTAAATCTGTCAAAACAAATCAGTATATTTCCTGTAAACATCATTCAACATAGTACCAGACCACAAGCAATAAAGCTACAAAGTAGCACTTATGCAAACTGCCACAACCAAGCATAGCCACTGCTAGATATATTCAAGCATTAATCTTCCAGTCTTACTACAGTCTTGCCTTAAAGCCAACATAAGCTTATGAGTAATCACAAAACAATGGCCAGAAACCAAAAATAGAAACCTTAAGCACATAAGGTAAAGTGCATTTACAAGCTCAGGTACAAGCTCAGACTCGTGCAGAGTCATGCGTTGTTCTTACTTGTTAGCACCCCCTGGTGACACCTTGCGGACATGAGCGGTGACCAGCAATCTGCGCAGGAAGTCGACACGCGTGGCCCTCCAGCGCTCAGGTGGCAGGATGTGCATGGTCAAAATGGTGAAGTAATGCGGCCCATCCACCTCATACGAACTCTCCACCCACTTCTCACAAGGCTGCTCCAAGAAGCTCTGAAGATTCTTCTCCTCGCGTGATGTGGCCCTTGTTCTGAAGAGCATGACATATTAAAAAAAAACCTTAAAACCTTTTTAAAAGTAATGTTTCTGGATTAGGTGTATTTTAAATCAATCAACAGTAAACTGACAGTTGTGACAAACTCAAGACTAATGCGTACGTGTTGAGGACGTAAAGAACTGTGTGAATGATGTAGGGAATTAGGTGGATGTTGCTTTCGCGGCCTCCTCCTCCTGTATCCACGCTAAAGGACTGCTCTGTGGCAAAGCGTAGGAACAGCAGCTTGGTATCGTGGATATTGAGCTGGTAGGTGGGTTCTCTCTGCCCTGTGCACTCCTGTAGATATGTGTTGTGCCTGAAAGACAGTACCAAAAGACGGTAACAATCCAGGATAATACATTTACAATTAAGGCTATAGCAAATAATTTTGGGCCCTTGGAGAGCATTTGCTCCAGGCCCCTTATATCAATCCAATACACCTTTTGGCCCCTAGAATTGTTTCCATCTATCAACCCATTTCCAATACAGATCAGCACCAATTGAACTCAAATTGTCATTACTGCACATTTAATACCTTGCCAGACAGGTGGCAAAAGCAGATTCAGGTACATGTGGCCCCCATACTGGCAGGAGCCCATTGCACTTTGTGTTGGCGTTCTGTAATGCGGCACTCTCCCATTCCTCACGTCCTCTAGCAAGCCTGATTTGGAAAGAAAGACTGGTAAGACTATGGAACATTCAGGAATCAAATCCAGTGAATTTAGAGAGACGTTATGATTCACGCACCTGACAGCAGCAAGGTGACAGTCATAGTGGACTATATTAAAGTGTGAGACAGTGCTGTAGCCCTGCTGTTTGCGGGGTTTGTTCTCCAGTTCCTCGAGGGCTACACGCTTCGTAAATGTATAGATGCCGAGAACTTTGGTAGGCTGTGTGGTACACAACAGAAATGTAAGGCTCAACAAAACAATACTACCTTTGTGTTTAATGCCAGGAATGCTTCCATAAACCAGGTGAAGATAAAAGTATCTACAGTGAGATTTAATGTAATTTAAATCTGCCAGAATATGTACCTGAAACTTGTAGCCTTCTCTACAGATACAGCAGGTCAATCCTGGTTCTTCAATGAGCTCCTCCATCTGTTTAAGCAGGGATGTCTTTGTCACCACCTGCCCCTTCTCATTGGTCTGGAACAAAGCAAACAATTTTTTTTAAATCAAAATAAATCTGGAGATATAAGTCACAATACAATAAAGAATTATAATGCATACATATACAAGCTAAATATCTGAATCTTTAACATCTATACGCTGAGCTATATTGCATGTAATTATTCTGCTTACTGTCATTCCCAGAGTCCCAAGAGCTTTCTGCCTCATTGCCATCGCCATGCGCTTCTTCTCTGCTCGTGTCTCCCTTCGAGCAGCATCGATTTTCAGGTTAACATCTGCATGCTCTCTTAGTGCCTCCAGAAGATTCTCTGCTAAAGTGCCGATACCCTCATCACTGGACACCTGCTCCAGCTTGTGCAAATTGGTTATTGAGTCTTTTCCGATAAGCATCTGTAAGATAGAACATATTGTTTAGTTCATATTACAGACAGCTGTGTGAAGTATGCGGGGGGTTGTCCAAAACTCTCTAGCATTACTTGTGTGGGGGGATGTTGAGTGGCCAGTCCACGTAGAAGTCTAAGAATGAAAGGAAGGGCTGGTCGAGCAAGAAATTTCTTCCAAACATCTGCATCCAGACTACAAAATAAAATTGACAGTCAGGTCTGGTACACATTTTAGATAAGATACTACTGTAAATAATCAAGAGTTAAGAGCTCAATTCTAATGCATCAAAATGTCATACTTCTTAGCACAGGGGATATGTTTCTTCATATAATCTAGGGCACTCTGGGTAATGCCCTTCTGTAGGATGAGGTCTTTAAGTTGATGGCCATTACTATTGTTCTTGATTCCCGCAGCTATCTTACAGAAGCAGTCCAGGAAGACTTTGTCATCTGCACTGTGCTCCTCATCGTATCTTCATGAGAGAATGAAAATGAGGGTTGAAAACAACAAATATCCTCCACTCAAGTCAAGCAATCTTTCTACATTTAGATGAAGCTCTATACTTGTCAAAGTTGCAGCAGGGTTTGAAACGCTCAACCAGGATGTGCATCTTCTCAAACTCTCCAAAAGACAGGTAGGGGATGATGCGCAGAAGTCCCTGAAGGACGCTGGGATTGGAGCGTACAAATAAAGTGTTGATCTGGTCCAGCAGCATCACCAGCTGATCCTTATCACCTGTCAGCAGCAGGTTGCCCTGAGGAAGCAACACATGGGAGCTTTAAATCCCACTAACTCACTGCACTAATGGTCAATGAATGTTTTAACAATCATTGCATTCATTAAAAGGATCATGCTGACCTTATCTTCTGACACAGTCTCAGCATTGGCCTCGTCTAAGATGATCTCCATAATACTAAGGACCTGCTCTGCAATAGATGCTCCTCCACTGTCTTTGCTCTCTTGCTCTGCCACCAGTGCCTAAAATGTAAAGGTGGACCTCACTTTAAACATTCAATCCTTCCTAAACCATTGATTCCGCTTTGTCGCATTAGTTCAGAGTACTTGTTACCTACCAGATTCAGGGTGCCCAACATGACATTAAGTGTGTTCATCTCTGGTTTCACCAGCTGTTGTCTGTTGATCTTCACTTTCACACAGTAACTAAATAACTTAAGAAGAACCTATACAATGACAGCATAAACAAATGTTAGAATTTGTACCAATGCACAACCCAACACTCAATCTGATAAATGGATGAGGTGAACTTACTGTGAGAAGGTGTCTGCCCTGTTTGAAATCTTTGATTCCAGAGAGTCTGTTCAACATGCACTCCAGACCTCCACACTGTGCCATCACGCCAGCCATCTTATAAACCTCCTCATCATCCTCTTCTTCGTCTGCACAGAAAGAATGCAAATTTAAAATGAGAACTTACAGTTAAACTTTATAAAGACTGACAATGTTCATAATGATTTAGGAAATGGAACACCAACATACCTGTAGTTGAATCCAATGATTCAATAAACTCCTCTGTGGCATCTCCCAGAAGACCTCTCATTCTGTAGATAATCCTCATTGGCTCACCCTTGTTTTGCAAGAAACAAGGTTTCTGTTATACAAGGTCAATAAATACAATAAGACTAAAGCAGTTGTTTTCTTCATTGGCTTACCTCATTGGTGGGGCACCAGACCTTCTTATAGACCTCAGCAACAGACAAATCCAAGCTAATGATTTTGTTGTTCACAAGGAGCTGCAAAGACAAGGAATATTAAAAGTATGTATTTTGGCCTTTCAACTATGTTTTGTGGAATGAGCCCTAATCAAATAATGTTGAATAATTTCAAGATGTCATTTGTAGTTGATACTAAGGTGAAGTTTTTGATGTTGTACCTCCATGCCACTGTCATCTTCCAGCAGTGCCACCAGATCACAATCCTGACAGATCTTGTTTTTGATATCCCTCATGAGAGGACCAATGCCTGGTTCATTACTGCTGTATGGGTTTCCTGGCATACGGCCCTGCAGAAAGTCCTCCTGCTGTGGATCCTTCTCCAGAGTCACAAAGAACTCTGTGACCTCATTCTCCTCCTGCACAGACAAAGATAACGGAAATCATCTCGGGTTTTGGGTAGAGAGGCTATTTTTCAAAAGCTATGACAGGTCATGAGTCAACATAAAAGAGCTTCACTCACAGGATAAATTATGCTACACAGCCTCTCAAAGATGAAGACAGGGGTGCGATAATCATCAAGGTTGTACCGCTTTGCAGTTTCAATGCATACAGCCATGAATGCTTTGGTCTCAGACTCTGTCCCTGCAACAGAAGCAAATATTTAGCAAATTTTGTCTCTATCAATGCAGCAAAGTCAGAGAAGACCTGCAAATGATGGCTGAAACCTGTGGTCATGTCCTCCAGCATCTCCAGCAGCATGTCCTGGGTCTCATCGATCAGTTTGGTTCTCTGAACCACCAGTTTTCTTAGACACAGGTAACCGTTCAGTACTGTTCCAACCAGTCGACTCTTAAAGTGACGTTTAATGGATTCCACCTCCACGAAAGAGGACAGCAGGCCTGTGAGAAACCATATTATATTATAGCCTAAAAGCTACAAAATGAGTTTTAGGTATATTTTTGACAGCAAACTTTAATGATTCTCCAAAGGATAAAAACCTGTAAGGCTCTTGAGCGCATATCCCTGCTGTAAATCTGTGCTCAGGGTAGCTTCTTCAAGAGCAAGAAGATGGGCAATTTCCTGACAAGAGGAAGACAATTAGGTGAGTGCAGCCTAGTGAAAAGACACTATCCATACTACACAAGCCAAAAATATCCAATCTTTTTGACTATACCTTGGTGATGAGGTTGCCAATGTACGGCAGGACACCACGAGCAGCCAGATAGACCTTCCAATGAGCAGGTTTAATGAGCTTCTGGTAGAGTGCCAGATACTCAGCAGCACATTCTCCTGCAATGCTCAGCTCATCCAGGTAACTGCAGAACATATAACAAAAATGTCTACTGATCACAGTCCACTAACAATGGTTCCTAATTTACTGTGGTGTTTTGTCAAATCTTTAATGATGAAAAATTGCCCCCTCCCCTTTCCCACATGGTATGCACCTAGTTAGAAGGTCCAGAACTTGCTGCTTGCGGCTGGGTATTGTTGTTAGAGCTTCAACAATGGTGCAGGCTGCCTGTCTAGCTGCCTGGGTGGCCGGGGTGAAAAGCACCTAGGAGGAATACAATGCAAGTTAGAGGATGTAGAGAAGTCAGATACTGTAGATGATCAAACACTTCAGAAGCACACACCTGTCTCAGCCAGTTGTTATGACCCAGTTTGAGCAGGCGAGGGAATAGACCCTCAGATCTGGACCTCATGAACTGCTTCCACTTCCAAACGTACTTCTCCATCAGGTACTGCCTCCTGATCTCAGTCTTATTTGAGGGCTTGGAGACCGTTTCCTGGCCTAAGAAAGAAAATGGTTCACAATCCAAAGTACACCAGCAAAGATGATTATGTACAAATAAAGATTTTTGCTTGGATATTTACATCTAGCAGGAAGGCACTTTTTCCAAGCCTCATAAGATGCTTTGGGGTCTTTTTTGAGCCAGAGCTGAGCCTGTGCATGGATCTCATTGTTATATGGCTTGACTGTAGTGAGGGATTCTACAGCAGCGTCCTGTTTTAAAGGGCATAAAAAATTAATGAGTAAAGGCTTAATATACAAGAACCTTATTAGTTAAATTTGAGGCTGTTGTACCTTGTTCTTCTTGCTGGTTGGTGCAGGGGGTTTAATGAGTTTCTGCAGGATCCTCAGGCACATCAATGTAATGTTCTCCACCACCACAGGGGTCTTTATATTCACAGCCATCAAGAACAAACTCAGGGCTGAAAATGAAGCATTTGAGGTTATACTGGTCTAGTAACTGTATGGCTGAATCATTTTGAGAGTCTAAATGATTACACTTTACTAACTAAAACTAAAAGATACATTAAGATACTCACCACAGCGGAGCCTGAGCTCCCAGCATCCTCCCTCCTTAGCAATGGAGTCTGTGAGCAGCAACATCTCATACTGCAAACTGCTGACCTGAGGGGGGGAAAACACTGTTGGGATGCAGCTCCTTGCAACACTTACAAAAAAGTTACTATGAAGGAATTATGGTTAGATACCAAATCAGGATTGGCCCAGTGTCCCTTCAGAGCAGCTGACACCTTGGCAATGATGAGGTCATTCATCTGCTGAGTGGCCTCTGGATGATCCCTGCAAAACCCACACAAGGAGAGTTTATTGATAAAGTTTAAACAAGCCTTTAGACTGGAGTTAATGCACATGAGTTATTATGTCCTAACCAGATGCAACATCATAAAGCAACTTGCAATAAAAGGACACTAGACTTGTAGACTAGACTTGTTGGCTCTTATGACAAAACTTTACTCTCTCTCTTTGTAAGTCACTTTGGATTAAAGCGCCTGCTAAATAATTAAATGTAGCAATGATGCAATTATTTTTTTTTCTGACTAGCCAAAACCACGACAAGTGCTACATTTTGTCAGTCACTAGGTTTCTATTTTTGCAGATAGATTATTGGACCTAACTCTACTCCACTTTTCAATTACCAAAATATCAAACATGGACGACAAGGTTAGGCTAACTGCCTGTTTTGAATTTAGAAATAGGCATAATGGTGTCAGAAAACTGACAGAAAACAGCTTATTTTTATTTTGAGCATACCTTGTAAGCAAACAGACAAGCTGACGGACCTCCTCCCTCATGGCTCCAGTACCACGCCGCAGGTTGTACTCGAACAGCTCTCGAATAAGACCCTGCAGTACCAGGATCTGCCTAATGGCGGTGTTGGTTGCCAATGCTCGCAATAAAGTGATACAGTGGCCCGTGACTGCTGACGCACAGCCGTAGCATTTTGTGGAGGATGTATGTCCGCAGCCCAGCACAGACAGGGCTCGGTATTGGCTGGCTGTGAAAGTGGGTTGAGCCGAGGTGCGGGATGACTTGGTAGCAGCCTCTCGCTGCTGCAGGTCATACTCCAGCAACTCCTTACGTGACGCGAGCACTTTCTAAATAGGTAATCAAAATATAAAGAGACTATAACAGCCATACAAAAGCAAAATGGATGCTTGCATACAGAGAAGTCCTGTTCTCAAACCTGGATGATTTTGGAAAGCTCATCAAATGATGTTTTGCAGTCTCCGCTATACTCCTGAGCCAACTGTTGAATATATCGATTGACACTTGCGGTGGAGGTGCCAAGCCCGGCCCCTGCTCCAGTGTCATCCTGAGAAGAACCATGAGAACGTGAATGCCACACCTAAAACAGGCAATGGGTGTTCAGTAACATCATATATCTGTGGCCAGTTTGACCAGTACAATACTACACAACAATGGTACCGTAAATAGAAGTTTCTAAATATTTAAGTGCTTATTCCAAAAGCTCTTTGAGGGCAATTCAATAAGAAACTAATCGATCTGTCTGAAAGTATAATCTGGTAAGATGTAAGCAGACTGTAACTGACCTGTGGTTTCTCAGGTGCAGCTTCGTTCACTTTGGACAGCAGACTCTCTAGCTGTGGCCGATGACCCATCAGCTGGTGGTAAACACGGTCAGCTTTGTCCAGAAGAGTGTTGATGTTGGTCACAGCCTGGATAAAGTACAAATTTATTATTAATTGCCTAGATACTTTCTGGAGTCTCATAATTATTATAATGTTTGGTAAAGGTTTGATTACCTTCTTCCTGTCTTCTTCATTTTCAATAGGATCCACAGCACAGCAGGGTTTTGCATAAAGCATGAAGTCAAAACGGGCATATTTACAGAAGCCACAGGCATTGCACAGGAAGGGGTCCTTCTCGTCATAATTAATAGATCTGAAAATGAAAACAGCCTTAATGTAGACTTACTTCAATTCTATGGATTATGACATCAACTACATCTTCAACTACATGTTAAACTAGTATAATATAAGCTACAAATCCAGTCGCTGTTCTACCTGCACTTGTGGCACTGATAGACGTTCTCTCCGCAGTTCCCGCACACTCCTGGATTTGCAGGCACAGAGGCGCTGCAGCGAGGGCACTGCAGGGTCTCCGTAGATGCCTGGTAGTTCTCGTAGAAATCGGAAAATTCAATCATCAGGTTGGAAGCCACGATAGGAAGAGGCAGGTCAATCTTCACTTCAGTTTGTCCAGGAGTCAACTGCACCTTCTTAGCTTTGTGCCAGCGAGCAGGTCTATAAAGAAAGGTAAGGAAAAAAATTTGGGTTTGAAAATAGGCACTTCTCAACTAAACTTAATTTTCAATTTAGTCTGAGAAACATTCTCACTTGTTCTTCAGCTCTACAATCGCCTGGACAGTCCTGTTGTTGTAGTAGAGGTTGATGGTGCGAACCATCTTGGTTCTCTTGAGGTCACCGATCTTCACGGTGACTTTGCTGATAGTGTGGCTGCCAATCAGCTTCACCACTTGTTGAGTAGTGGTGTATCGAGTGTCCACTTTGATGGATGACAGTTTGATGTTCTGATAACACAGGGGAATAAAAGAGCATTAACATCAAGACTCACAGCTTCTACAACAAGCTTTTGGATACTGTTCTGATCATCATGGGCCTGGGTCACTCACTGAGAAGGGCACTTCAGGGTTGTTGCACACTAAGCAGGGATCACTTTCCAGGTAAAATCCATCAAATTCCACCAGTCCAGACAGGGTGCTGAGAAGAAAAGTTCAAACAGAAGTTCTAACCTTTTTGACCAACACGTTCTGATTTTTATATTTTAGTCCAGTTACTTACTTGTATATGTTTGAATTGGGATGGTTGGTCAGGATGTGGTTCTGTGCCCTCAGAATCTCTACAGCCTTCTGGGAATATTCCTTCAGCTGAAGTACAGAAGAACAGTATGAGAGCAGTGAAAAACAGTGTAATATGCTACAATCTTCTCACTAACAGTACCTTCTTTTCTGTCTGAGGTGTTTTGAGGGAGAAGTATCCGAGTAGGTCCACAAATTGAGCTGCTTTGCGTCCATAAGCAGGCAGTTCTGGCCAGATTGCCCACATCAGATCCAGCAGCAACTCCTGCTGGGACTTATTTGAGTTCCTGAAAGGCAAACATTAAATTTGCATTAGTTGGGATGGGTCTAATTAATAACTATGTACAGCTCAAAGGTCTAAAGCATATGATCACAACACACTGGAGATGATGAAGAGTGTTTAGGAAACATGCTACAGACATATACCTGTAGATATGCAGAGCGAGACAGTGGGCCTGCCAGCGCACCGATGAAGAATTGGACTCCAACAGGAAGCAACGCAGAAACTGAATCAGTGTCTCCTTATCTGCAAACTTGTTAAGCTGACTGACAAGAGCTGTACACAGTTGATCTTCCTGACTGCCAGCTCCATCACCTGCAACCAACACAACATAAGACATCAGAAAACAAATTCCCTTTAATCTATTGACACAAATAGGAAACCTGAACCAATTCTACTGCTGAACAATTATTTAATAAAAATCAAACAAACCCTCTTTGTCTTTTTCTTTGTCCTCTTTCTTGCTCTTCTTACTAGAGGATTTGCTCTGAGAGGGCTGCGATGATCCTGAACCTCCTCCAGAGGCTCCAGAAGATGCCGCCATGACTTTACTGCCACACAGAGCGCAGGAGAGCAGCTGCAGCAAGACTGGAGACACGCCCTCATCTACCAGGAAACTCACTTGAAGCAGGAAGTACAGCACCGCTATACAAACAAAGACAAAGAACTCCATGAATACCACAGACACTTAACATACACAAATACAGGGTTCACAAACCTTCCACAGCTATGTTTTTTATAAGTCTTAAGCTGCAATCCACAACTTTAGACTTGAAAAGTACGACAGATCGGTGTTCAACACAATCTCCAATCTACCCAAAATCGCATAATTAAGTTTATAATAATTGTAGTAATTGTTCATAATATAGTTTTGTAACACTTATTGAAAACTTACAGTCATCCTTAATGCAGAACTTCTGCCAGTTGACTGTTCTCTGTGTGGCGATTTCAGCACATGCTTTAAGATGCTCCATCTGTGCCAAAGAAAAACAGTTAAAATACAAATGTGATCTGACAGATGAGTTACAGTCATAGGGTAAACTGTCACCAAAGCTTGTTACTCACCAAGCTAATAAGCGTGTCGTACTGCAGGGCAGATCCAGATGTTGCCGTGACGATTCCTCCTCTCAGGAAGATACCTTGTTCCTCCAGAAGCTTCTTGATGCCACGCATGTGGGAGTCGAGCGTATGGAGGTCTCGGAGTTGACGGTACTTCTCCTTGGAGCCACAGATGAAGAGCAGGAGCTTTCGTACCTGCCGCCTCACAAATGGCGTCTGTTGGATCATCAAATACTGGAGAGTAGAAGGTGGTTGATTCATCAGAAATATTTTATAGATATCACAAAACATTAATGACTAATACAGGGCACAACAGGAAAGCTGTGTGCATTAATACCTCTGACAGGAAATAGAACCAGGAGTGATCAAAGATAGGCGGCGGGATGCGTGGATTGGCGTCAGCAATTTTCTTGATTTGATACGGCAGGCGTAGGACCATCTCAGTGAGGAGCTGAGAGTAAGCTTCAAACACATCAGCAGCATGGCCCTGAGGAACACATGTACAAAGCATTTAACGATGGTGACAAATCCTTATCCCCCATAATGCCTGGGTAGGATCAATGAAAAGCCTGGACTCCTTCACCTTCACATACTGCCTCAGGAAGAAGGGGCTCATGTCTGGGGGTGAAGAGGAGGTGTGGGGTTTGAGTAGCTGACTGGTGGCTGTGGGCTCCTCCTCACCCTGCTGGGTCTTCCAGAACTCCAGCAGGGATTTGAGAACATGCAGACAGTAGTCTATCGCTCCCATGCTGAGCAGAGCGGTAGCTGTCGCGTTGGAGATGAGAGACGATGACTAGCGAGAAAATCGAGATGACAGAGACAAAATTAGATTTTCACACTCACTACTCTGTTAAAAATGAACTGATAGTAGCATGTAAACAACAACACGCACTTGACACATTTTTATGTTCAGGACATATTCTTAGATTCATGCATTCTATTCCTTTGACCTTTAGTTTTTTCACTTGGCATTAAAAAAAAATGCAAGAAAGGATGACCAATCAGAATTCATATGTAACCATTTCAATGATGCCAGAGTATTCAGTTCACTGTTGCAAGCATTATGACAAATTAGTGAATCTGAAGGTTACCTCAGAAGAGGACTTTGAACCAGACTTGGTGCGAGACATGAAGACACTAAGAAGTCTCATGATGACCAGATGCACCTCATTGATGGCACTACGGTCATTCTTCTTTGAAACATCCTGGAAACCAAATATGACATGGTCAATATTCCTTAAAGTTTCCTTACAAAACAAATTTTCATACAAGGACTACTCGTCTGTTCTTACCTTCTTGTGCATGCCAAGCTCGGCAATGAGCTGGGCCAGAAGGTCATCCAGAGCTCCCTTGTCCTTCTCGTCCTCTCCATCCAGATCTGTGGTCAGCATGAGGATGACCTGCATGTAGGGAATGGCCTGAACTCCACCCACAGTGTGAAGCTGGGGCAGGTGCTGCAGGAGACGTTCCAAAAGCATCAGACGCACCATGTGCAACCTAGAAGGTGTGGAGAGTCACACAGTGAGATCTATATAAAGATCTCGCAGCCGAAGTGCATGATATAAACCAGGATTACCGACCTATCAGCATCAAGGACTACAACTGTATATTTAAAAGAGACAAGTATATTTCATACAGACCTGTTGCTGGTGTTAATGTCGCCCTCTGTTTCCGCCTCCCCCTCAGATCCATCTCCTTCATGCTGGGCTGTGGTGGTGCTGATGGCCCCAGTGCTGGAGCTCACACTGCCTGGTCCAGCAGGGTGACCTTCCACAGCTGTATCTCCATAAGCACTGCTGCGTCCAGACACTGAAACCAAACAGACAGGGACTGCCATTAAACAAATCACCCTATGCATGTAACCATGATTGTTTTTAAGAAATGCAGTCTGGGACTTACCGTTGTGTTCTCCAGCGACCGATTCGACAGCACTTCCTCCGCTCTCAGAGCCCACGCTGCCCCCGTGCTCGGCGGGAGAGGTGCGCAGCGTGGAGCCGTCTGTGGCCGCTGTGCTCCCCTCGTCATCCGAGGCTGGGGCTGAAAGCATAACCAGAGCTGTTACAGGAAAAAAACAGCAGGCTTTGCTAAGGGGGGTTTTCTAAAGGTGCACACAAACATGTATATATACATACACATTTCTTTGAAAATGATTGTATTTGGAAGAAATAATGACAAGATTTTATGGTTCAGACTGGAAGAGGGTGACAAAAGGAATGTTTTCTTATGCTATATTCTAACCAGGTAAGATGCAACAAAGTGACAAGGATAAATCAATTTAATATTTAGGTACATAGGTAATATTTAGGTAAATAAGGTATTTCTCCATGCAAAAGTTTCAAGATCAAAAATAGTCTGGCTGATTTTTTGCCTGGTTAGAACATGGATGGCATCCAGGTGACCATGCAGTAATGACAGAATATTTCATGAAGGGATGGGTGCAGTTACCTGATGCAGTGGTGTCTGACAGGGTTCCTGCATCCAGAGATGAGGAGCTAGGGGCCTGTCCAGACAAACCCAGACTCTGCAGACCCAGAGCACTGCTGCTGCTGCCTGTAGAACAATACACACTCCCATCAGTGACCTGCACTGATGCCCACCCAGTTACATATTATTGTGGCAGACATAGTAACCTTGCTGGTCTTGTTGCAAACTGAGAGCTATAGCCAGCTCCACCATGGTCTCATCGTCAGCATCTGGGGGTATATCCAGCATGGGTGGAAAGCCCTCTGCTCCTGCCAGCAGAGCTTCCAGAGGAGAGGGGTTCCCATTGTTCACATTCTCTGCTGTTTCCAGGACCATGGATTCGGACTGTAAAAGAGAGAAAGGGATTACATAACAACCGCCTTGTCTCACCACAGTAAGCAACACACAGACCTACACACCTCACTGCTCTTAATTAGGATACAAAATTTTAGATCACAAGTATTAGTAGCCAAGCAGCATACACTTTGTTTCTCTCTGTAATGCCTGTTTGGAACTAAACCTACAAGCCACTAACAGTGTTAGCAGCCCAGCTCCTTCACTATTAGCCCTCAGGGGACTGTAACTTCACTCATATTGGTAGCTCCATGGCCGAAACTCACCACCATCTCAAAGTCTCCGTGGTCCACCTCATTTTGTTCTTGACTCTCCTGTCTGCCACCGTCCCCTCCAGTCATATTGGAGGGTTGCATCTTCTCATCGGCATCATCATCGTCGTCGTCATCTTTATCTCCTAGAACATCAAAACACAGCGACTCAGAATGCATCTTCATTAAAGTGAAAATATGTGCTAAATGCTGAAAGGGAACTACTCTTACCCATGGGCGTGTTGGAGCGTGGGGGAGAAGGCAGAGTTACATGTCTGCGTTTGTTCCTGGGCCTCAGGACTCTGATTAGAGCCTGTTTGCAAGCAAAGCTCACAGAGGTGTCCTGTAGAGATTAAAGCCGTCCAAGTAATTACAAATCTGACATGGACTATTTCATGGAGATTTATATAATTAATAACTTGCTCATACAATGGGATACTTACAGGGCAGAGCAACATCTGCATGTAGATTTTGGATGCCACATTGATATAGTCCAGCTCACAGGTGCAGTAACCATGGATGATATCTACCAGAGCATTGACTGTGGCTTCAATGTGGGTTAGACCTTAGGAAACATGGAAATAGTCAATGAACTCATGAATTGCTAACAGTTCAAGCCAATGAAACTCCAGGTCTTGACAGAATACCTGGCAAACAGGCAGGAGCCAGAAAAGCATTCTTTGGTTTGAGAGCATGAAGCTTCCAGAAGTTAGTGACCAACTGCATGATGAAGCTGCAGGTCTCAGCATCTGCTTGTTTGAGTCCATCCTTTCCATCATCACCTGCATCTGAACAGAAACAAGCTTCTGAGTCTTTGTCTCAGCCACATGAAGGTACACAGTGTATCTAAGCTGCTTTTACAGTTGATATAAAAATCACTGTAGCAACAGACTATGACATCTACTATTGCAAGTAGCATTAACTCATTAAGTGTACCCGTGTCTGACTGAGGCAGTCTGGATTCTGTGAAGTGCACCAGGTTGTTGGGTCTCATGATGGCGATAGAGCGGGCTGTAATCACCAGCCTCTGGAACACATCCGGGTCAAGTTCCTTGCCTTCTTTATTGCAGCTGTTCAGACACTGTACCGCATTGCTCAGCAGAGACTGATCCTACACAAAGATACAGCATCGGTGAGCAAGGTAAACTTAGACATTGTGGTTTTATGGGTTGCAGTGTTGGGATTGGCCATGTACCTTGTGGTTATGATAGGCCGTGCGACTGGTATGCAGGCTGGCCAGAAGACCTTTGGTCTGCTGCTGTACTCCAGCTGGGGTGGGGATGGACAGCAGAAGAGTGGCTAACTCTAGAGCAGCTGCCTTGTTCTTCTCCTATTGATTTTTACAAAAGGAGAAAGCATATGGATGAATTAAAATATCGCTCACAACACAATGAAATTGATCAGGGAAATTACAGGATCAACCTTCAACCTTTACATGACCCTAGCAGAAAAGTACCAAACTTTCTTGCCTTTTCATTGGGTGAACCCACAGCAAAGCAGCTCTCCAGAGCTTCCAGTGAGCTGACCACCAACCTAGAGATCAGGCAACAGTTAGATCAGGAAGGCAGTACATAGCATCAGTCTATATTAAATAATTTAAATTCTACACCATTCCCAAAGCACTACCAAACCATACTACAGGATCAAACATTAAAAGCATTAAAAGAAAAACATCTATGTGATTATTAATTTCGTTAAAAAGCTGCAAATGTCCTGCATGTTCTACACCAGAGCAAGCTCAGTCTGACTGCTGTCTCTCGCACATACACACAAGCAAATCACCATGCACACAAGCAGAGAAAGGGCGATTACTAACCGGTCCAAGGCTGATAAGGACTCAGTTTCACAACTTTTTTATTGTTTTAGGGAGCAAAGAAAAAGAAAAATGTGTGAGGATCACAGAAAAGAAACGTGTAAAAATGATCTGTATGTCAAACACAGGAAACGTAAGCATGCAAGCATGAGGTCATTATGATGGCAGCCATGCACTTGACACGTCACGCACACCCCCCCCGCTTCCTCCTTCCTCCTCTGTGCTGTGATTATTACAGTAATTGCCATCAATTACAGTAAAGTCTTGAGACAATAATACGGATTGGCTGAATTAATCATGAAGTGAAGACATGATAGAAGTTAACAGACAATGTTATTTTTAAATAATTAGAAACGTATTAAAGACAGAAGACATGGCAGGCAATCACAGGTGTACCTCTCTAGAACAGTGCCGCTGGTTGCGATGGGGCTGGTGACATCACTGTCTCCAGTGCCGTTGCTCTGGTTGAGGTTGGGGCTGCAAACATTATTAACCGCGGCTGAAGGGAAGTCCTCTGGGGGCTCGTCTGGCCAGCCGAATTGCTCTTTGGTTTTACCATAAATCTTAATGGAGTCCAGCATGGTGACACCTGCTGGGTCAACTGAAGCACCAACTGAAATAAAACAAATGAAAGAAATGAATCATTATTTCTGGCAAACCGGTCATGTGTCAGTATGTCAGAATGGTGGCAATTTAGAACAATATCAAGAACACTGTGCATTGGACTCTTACTGAAAATGGAGAGCTTCTTGTCAGCCTGCAGGGCTTCCTCACGCGTGAAGGGGAAGTCAAACCAACGAGAGCGTGTCAGGTTTAACTGCATGGTGCGTCCAAAGATCTCGATGTATGATGGAGCTCGCTCAATGGCCTGGGTGCCAACCTGCACCCTCATTCCAGTCATCACCATTGAATTGTTATTGTTGACTACTTCCACAGTAAAACCTCCGGGCTGTTGACAAAGTCAGAACAACTGGTGTCACAAAAGAGCAGCTGAAAGTGGCTGAAATGTCCAAGGAAACCATAGATAATTTCTAAATTGTGATTTGCTTGTGATTCACCTTGGTGTTGGCCACATACATCCCTGTTGAGTTCAGACGGTGTTTAATCTGTTGGCCATTATAGACCTGCAGGAGGTCATTGCCTCCAAACTCCACTTCTGTAAGCTGCTGGTTGTGTTCAAAAAAGTCCACAGGGAAGGTGACCTGGCTGGATGTCCGTGTGGCTGATAAGAAAACAAAACATTACATAAATTGATAAATGTATTCCTATTGCTGAACTGATTAAGAATGCCGCTTACAACGCCAAGGTCATAGGTTTAATCCCAGGAACACACATTTGATCAAATGTACACCCTGAATGTCCAAATACTATTAGTCACTTTTAAATAGTATAAAGCAAATATAATATAATGTATAATATAATACAAATGTGATGTGACTTACTGGCAGTAGCTGTCTTGCGTTTACGGACAGGTTTCATGATGCTGATGACACTGCTGGGCTGCAGTGAGGGCTGCAGCCAATAGGACGTGTTCTCCACATTGGCCATGTAGATTCGCAGACTGCCGTCTTCACAGAGCAGGATCATGGTGGTGCGCTGCTGCTCGTTGCTCGCCGTGTGACGGATCGCAACCATGTCCTGAATCTGAGGAGCACAGAAACTTATTTATGCATGCTTCCATAGTTTTTAAATAGTACATCCAATGAAATGTATAAACCCCATGCTGTAGGGTATCAATAAAAATACAACTAAAAGCTGTAGGAACTGACCTTAGCTTTAGCAGGCAGGGTTTTAATTTCCTGGATGAGGAACGTGTCTGGCTTTACCATGATGACCAGAGGGATTCCAGTGGTCTGCTGGACACAGCACACCAGACCTGGATGGTTCATCACTTCAGACCACTGACAAAGAGCTGGAGATGTTTTACTGCCTCCATTTGAACTGCAGGCAAAAAACAAAACAGAACTCCATAAGAAAAAACTTGTACGATAATTGCCACAAGTGAATATTAAAATAAATTAGGTATTCCTACCCTTTGACACTGATGGTGAAGAGTCTTTGGGTTTCCAGGTTGCTGCGGCTCACTGTGGCAGCGAATGACTTGCCCTGGCTGTAGCTGAAGAAGAGCATCTGCAGGACGTGGGAGTAATACACAGAGACTCCGCCTCCCGCCACCTGCCCATTACTGTCCTGTGGAGAAAAACATGACATGTTCAGTCTGCAGCTACAATCCCATATAATCCATTCTGAATCTACTCATTGAGTTGTTGATTGTGGATATGGGTAAAGAACATTGTAAGAACCTTCAGGTCCTCGTGATTGATCTCCAGCACGTTGGTGACATAGAAGGGGCCATGCTGGGCACTGCTGGACTCATCCATGACCTGAGTGTACATGTAACCAGCTGAGGACATGATCACGATGATGTTTTTGCCCTCCTCGTTGAACAGGAAAGTGGCATCTCTGATCTTTGAACTTGGCAGCAGGAAGTAGTACATGGGGCTCAAGGCATCCACAGATAAGTCATAGATCTAAAAAATGGAACAGTAGTTCAAGGGACATTACATATAAAAATAATGATAATACTGACAAATGTCACACTGCCACATGACAATATTCACAAACTTTATTAACGTATCTAAAGAATGGTACAGTGGGATTCAAGGGGATTCTGGATGGTTGCCAGGGTGTTGTTGTGTTTAGTGTGTTCCTATGGGGTTGCTATGGTGTTTAGAGCCAACATATACAACAGAATACAGAACTGAAGTCTTTCACAGGTACAATAGTTCACCTTGACAAAATCAGCAGTGATGATGGCCAACTCAGTCTGAGATCCAGGCAGCCAAATGGCTTTAATGATAAAGTTTCCAGTTGCGAGTTGAGGGTGCAGAACCAGGTGATCCGACACAGAGCCGGTGCTGCTAAATGTCAGAACGTGGCAGTCCTGTGAATGAACAACAGAGAAGTTATAAACCAATGCATAACCTCATAACAAAGATCCCTAACTGTCCTAGAAGATTTATGCAAATATGCTTACCTTGAGCCCACACACTGCTAGATAGTCCTCATTACAGGGATTTCCTGTGAGACTTAGCACAGTGAAGGGAACAGGGGCCGAGGCGAGTCGAGTCAGGGTCAGTTTTCTTTTACTGGAATCGGCTTGCTTTAATAATGCAGACAACTGCAAAACTGTGATCTGCAGAAATACAGGTGACAAGGTGGAATATGTTCAGATATAATTTCATTCTATGATGCTGATTGGTTGACAGCCATGGTTTCTTCAGAAAGCACAGTTATGATATGAACACAAAGCTACTATTTGTATTTTACTGTTGTACCATCAAAACGAAACATAACGACTGAGACACAAGCTAGGATTTCTTTTCTGAATTACCTTGCCCTTTTCATGGCTGACGGCGAGGTGCTGTCTGCGTCCATGGGGGGAGGACAACACGCACATGGCCACCCGACGCAGTACGTGAGCACTGATAAGCTGCCGGATGGTCTGTCCTTGATCTCCACTGTAGTTCATCCTTACATTCTCAAAAGCCCCCTCCTGTGAGCCCAGTGTGGGAACCTGGAGCACCATTAAAACCAATTTTTAGAAATACAACCTCAAAGCTCATTGTCAACCACAGTGCATCATTTGAGAAGGTCCATACCATGAGCTGGTCTGTCATCTCTACGGTCTTGTCCTGAGTGTGCAGTTCATTTAGGGCGTGCTGAGCTCGGCTACTGCTGCCTACTGCTGAGGCCTGCTGGAAGTTGGTCTGAATGGCATCCATCAAGAAGATAAGCAACTCCAGCACCAGTGCTGCAGTGGAGGAACTTGCCTTCATAGCAAGATCAGAACAGTGAGATACCTCCAACATCGGAAAACAATAATTTAAAGTAGGTTCTTCACTTACAACTTGGATAAGCAGGTCCTCTCTGCAGCCCTCGATGTTTTTACACACGCTGCTCTTCTTGGGCTTCTCCTCGTCACTGCTTTTGCCATCACAGATGGTGACTTTACCCTTGTCGGCAGGTGAGGCGTTCTGGTGGCGGATAGCGCTCTCAGGCATGCGCAGCTCGCTCTGGAAGGCTGAGGATTCCTTCATGGTGGAGCTCATTCCACTGCTGGGGCTTCGTTTCACTAGAGCCTGTAATGCAAGTATACAGATCCAGGATCAGGTCTGTGGGATCTGTGTCACTGATCTTGGTAAATTACAAAAGATGTTTATGCCAGGGGCACCACAGGGAAGAGGGGATAAAATCTGATTGTTTTACATGCATTAAGATACCATCAGGAAGACATGCATGGGTGAATATGGCTTAAATGTTGAAATGTTCATCTGAAAATGTTTTTGGATAGAAAATTAGGAGCAATGTTGAGGAAATTTAACTTCAACTGTAAAGCTCAATAATGAGGACTGTCAGTCAATTACACACATTTGTAAAAGTTTTACTAATTTAAGCAATAATTTATCTCAAGACTACAACAGAATGCAGAAACATCTCACTTTATTACCAAAAAGGAAAAGATGAATGTTGCAAACCCTGATGAATTGAGGGAGAGCTGGAATGAGCTAATGACAGTCAATGATAAATGATTTGCAAGCCAAAGTTACCGCGGTTGCTCTTTTCCCATGATGACCTGAAGTATTCGGTCTCACCTGGCAGCTGCCATCCTCCTTGGCCCCGCAGTCACAGAAGAAAGAGCCGTATTTGGCATAGGAGATCTCATGGTCTTTGTGACAGACCTTGGCACACACTGTGCACACACCTACCCCATCCACCATCTTACAAGTGTGACAGTGATACCTGTACAGGCAAGAGCAGTTGATTAAAGCTGACGGCATTTCCTCAGAACGCTGCTGTGTTTCTAAGCAAAGGAAGGCCAGGTTGATCTATTACCAGTGCTGGTTCATGAATTCCTTTTGTGTGATGGTGAAGGTGCATAATTTATTGCAGAGCGAATCTTCATCCTAAAACACAAGACACTCAGGAGATGCCGCATTGAAGAAACACAGGTTTAAGCAAACATGAAATGTCAAATACCGTCCTAAAGTAAATTAAACATAAATTTTACAAATGCCACACATGCAATGCATAAAGTCTTCTTTCTGTTTATAGTAAAGTGAACATTTTTTGCCTGACCCAACGGGTCAAATTGCAAGAGTATATAAATTCACTGTTGCAAATCAGGTTAAGGCAAGATCATTCTAAACATTAATCTGTTAGGCACTTGCTTAACAAAATTTTTTAAATTTATTTTAACCAAATAAAGTTACATACTGCAGCTTTATTGTAAGCACAGAAAAGCCATGTGTGTTTTATCATAATCAATACATAATCCACAACAGAAAATCTGCTGACCGAGTCCTCAGCCTGGGAGTCCTCTTCCTCTACTGCCAGTTCCTCCACCCAATCAGAGTCCACCTCAATGGCCTTCTCCTCTCCCTCCATCAGAAGCTGAGACGAGCCCTGGCCGCTGCTCTGCCTCAATGCATTCATCACATCCGCCAGGTAGGAAATAATGTGGCAGGCGCACTCCAACATGCTGGCATGCTGCAGGCAAGAAGGTTCCATCTGCAATCTGACTGGATCCTCTTCAAAATGTGTCAACGGTTGAAGGAACATAACACCTACCTTGCCCTGGGACACATTGGCGGTAACTTTTTCCACAACGTTCTTCTGATACAAGTATTTTTTACTGAAAGAAGGTAAGAGAAAAGTAAAAGTTTGAAAAAGAAAGTCTGAATTTTGCAGTTTTCAGTCCATGTGGGATGGCTTTGAGGCCATCAGTATGTTACTGTAGTCCAGAAAGTAGCCAAAATTAAGCACATATATGTAATTAAAATACGTGTTCTCTCTATTGTAAGATTTCTGAAAATTACATTATAACAGTTTGCCTTATATCATTTAGTTCACTCACTCACCATCTTGTGAGCCAGTCAATAGCGGCTCTGTGTAGCTGTAGATGTCCGGCTCCTTGCCCTGCACTCGCTAGTGTGGCCATGATGACCATCAGCTCAGGGAACCCCGCCCCATCTCCACTGGCCAGCATCTCTGTTGCCATGGGGATAAGGGTGCTCAGAAGCACAGTGCAGACGCCCTCACCGACCTGGCTGTTCTCACGAACAATGTAGGAGGTGAGGAGTTGGAGAAGCTGCCTGTTCTCCTGGACCGTGTCCAGCTGGTCAGAGTCTTTGGGAGGGGAGGCGATCATGCGTCTCAACCAGGCCTGCAGCCTTGTGGGCTCGACGCAAGCCAGCTGGGCCAGTGAGCCACACAGGCACAGAAGGCTGGGATTGGGGCTTTTTTCAGCTGAAGTGTGAACACAGATGGGACGTGTTAGAGAAAATATCAGAGGAAACACAATCGATGGATCATATGGAATGATGTAAGGATACGTACCGAGTTGAAACAGTTTAGTGAAGAATTTCAGAACCCGATTGCAGAACTTTGCAGACAGATTTTCATTGGCAGTGGCCATCATGATCTGCACTAGTTCCCCGCTAAAAGTAAAAAATATTCTGAAGTTAATTGAAAATGCAAAAAAATTGGTAGGTATATCTTAAGAGAAATGATTAATAAGTCAGGATGTACCTGAATGAAAAGAATTCCTCCATGGCTTTGCGAACCTGACTGCTTTCCAGCTGTTTCTCCAGGTACTGCAGGCATTCTTCAAGAATAGACTCATCCAGACCACTAATCAAAAACAGGGCCATATTATTCATAGTTCCTTTAGAGCCCACAGATAATCCCGAAAATTATACCACCCATTTTAAAGCACTGGTGGTCCAACTATGAAAAATTAGTTTTATACATTTTCCGAACAAATGTCTAACTAGCGCCACACAAGTTTGTACTTAGGGTTTGGGGTTGGTTCAAAGCCTTAAAACTGAGTTACAAGCTGTAGCGTTAGAAGTGCTTGACTTGTTAATCTTTTCCTGGACCCTTACCTGTTGGGGTCAGAGTGGTTGGCGATAATATTGTAGCAGCCTGTGATGAGACGCTCATAGACGAGAGCCAGGAAAGCGTCTGATTCAGCAGGACCCAGGATCCTCTCCAATGACGTGCTGCAGATCTCTGCTACACTCTCTGTGCTGCTCTCCAGCAGGAGGGGCAGGAGCGTGCGGATAACCTGCGGACTGTTCAGCTCCTCTGCACTAAAGACAAACACAATCTTTAGCAATTTCTACTAGTTTATCAAATAGAAACATGTCTGTTTACAACAGTGTTTGGGGACTTACACAATGAGGTCTCCAGTAAGGCGCACCAAGGAGAGCAGAATGTGTTTAAGAGAGGATGCTAAAGGCAGCGATTGGTTGCTGAGGGTCCCCAGGTGGGCTGCCTGGATTGCGCTAATGTAGCTTTCGGATGGGATGGTGTCGTTGGCAAAGGCGTTCCGCTGCAGGCACAGAAACTGATTAGCATCACTGTTAAGTACTGAGAAAACAAATTAACCCAAAAGCTACAGGAAAAGCATGCTCACCCATGAGCCAATGTTAGGGAACTCATTAGTGTGAATGTTATTCCATGTTTCACACAGGGTTTGAACGGCTGATGGCAGATTCTGCATCACAGTCTGACCTAAAATACAATACCAGAGATAAATCAACACATGTAAATGGTGGAACCCAACAATGCACTAAATATTAATGTGCACATGACAAACCGAGCATGTTGGCTTTGCAGCGTGTGGATCCGATGGACAACACAGCAGCATAACCCTGAAGTTTAGCTTCAGTGTGTTTGTTTTCTCCTTCCTCAGGCAGACTCATCAGCAAGTATGACCTGAGGAAACACAGGACATCAATTAGGCCCAAGGGCAAAGCCATTTAGGCATTCAGTTTTGGTAACCGCAACAAACCTGGTGAAAGCCGTGTAGACGTCAATAAGTTGCAGTGTGGCGGGCAGAAGGTTTTTGGTGATCTCTGAGGATTTGTGTGCATCTGTATCAGCAGCTACTTTGGAGAAATGCTCATCTAAGGACACCTGCACTTTGGAAATCACAGCATCCAAAGTGTAGATGGTTTGTAGGGAGGGGACTTGGTGAAGAGGCAGGATGCTGGTGGGGTCCACGCAGCAAAACGATGAAATCTGTGTAGGAGAAGATTGAAGTAAATCATTACCCATGATTCATCATAAATACTGTAGACAAACCTACATCAACCATTATGACTCCAACAATGTACCTGTCTGGCAATGTATTCCTCAGCAAGCTCTACATCATATTTTACTGCACTGCACTTGGCAGAAGCTATTTCAATCAGAGATGTGGCATGGTCAGCTTTTATTCCTTGTTTCACCAAATGCTCCTGATAGAGAAAGTCACAAAGATAAACAGGAAGTCAGTGAGCTGCTTAAAATCAAGGTAATGGTCATTTCATCTTACAGGCAACAAAACTAACCTTGATCCAATTTACGTAAGTGCTGACACGTAACCTTGACGACCACCTCAGGGTATGCAATATGTCACTCTCGCTGGGGTCGCTATTGCCGCTCTTCAGCTGCTCAATATAAGCCTTTGAGGGTGGCAGCACACCCAGAATCTTCCACAGCACCAGGAAGTAGTACTGCAGGGAACACGCTTCCTGTAATAGATATGGATAGTAACATTTAGGGCAAAACTGATTAGCAAAACAACGTTGTTGCTTTAGCTAAGAAAATATTGAGCAAATTCGTTGCTGATGCTTAGGTCTAAATTTCTGTGGGTAATGTAGATGATTCTGAACTCACAACAGGGGTGGTGGGTTTGTTCTCCTGCCTTCTCGCCGTGTCAAAGCGTGAACCAGCGGCTAGCAGGGAAATCAGAGAGGAGTACAAGTCATCGTACTTCACCACACCGTTAAACAGCACTTGGAAAACCTGTAACAAGAATCCAAGTCCATGTTAGAGTCTAAAAATCCAAGTCCAAGAATCTCCTATAATGCTAATACCGTTTAGACTTTACCTTCGCATCAAGTCGACTCCTGTCATCCTCTGAAGCTTCGGGAGACAAAACGCAGTAGAACTTTGGCTGCATTGTAGAATCTAAACAAAAGCAAAGAGGGATATTTATAACAATTTCCTACATCGTTTGTTTTGTGAAAACAGTGGAAAGCTTTTCTAATTCCTTTACTGTGGCAAGAACACTTTACATAATAATCAAGGGTAGGAAATAAGAGGTCTGACTTACTCCTACCTGCCGAGGCGTGCTTGGCCCAGTTTTCCTCCACCTCTTTGAAGCCATAATAAAGGGGCACAGCTCCTCTCTTTCCGCCCTCCTGCCCTGAACTGGCCCCAGATGCAAGTGGAGTTAGAAGATTGTACTGGACCTGGGCACACAGACAAAATGTACTCAACATAACAAACGAGTTACAGCACACAACACAGTGGGGTGTTTCCAATAAAAGCAAAGCTACTTTCTAACCTGTTCAAACAAGTACATGGGAGCTTTTGAGTACTGGTGCAACAGGTAGTCGAAGACAAGCAAAATGCGAGCCAAATTGAGAGGAACAGCTTGAAGCTGGGACTCCACATGGGCTGCGACTTCTGCAATAGTTTGCATGCAGAGGGTGAGGACACAGCGGCGGCCCTTATCGGAGAAATTGTGGAAAATGAGCAGAAGCAGCTGGAGGTGTTCCACATTGAGATCTTCATCTGCAGGCACGGCTCCCTGCAGCGTGTGTTGCTTCAGAGTTCCTATGAACCTGATGAAAAACAGTTTCAGGATGAATCCGAATTTGACGTTTTGAACATTTTGCTGACATCAGAGGTTAATCTATAGATGGGTTAATCTATAGATGTCTTTTACCTCTCCCAGACTTTCATACACTCAGGCACGTCAGGCTCCCCCTGCTGGCTGGCTTTATGTTGCCAGATAAGCAGTAACCTGGAGAGCACTGAGAGAGACTGGGGGTGGATGTACATGGGCCATGGACCCTCTGAAAAGGGAGCGACACCCAACTGCTGCAGAAGAGTGTTCTAAATACAAGAGTTACAGAAAAAGGAATGAGATACCTGAATTGGAAAAACAATTAGCTTAGTTTGCTAAATTTATTGAGGTGAATTGTATTTCATTGGTTACCTGTAGGGTTGGAGAGGGCAGATCTGATGTTACCAAAGAATGATTAAAGTGATACAGGGCTGAAGCAAACTCTTCATCAGATGAACCTGGAGGAAAGAAGATCCAGTTAACCCAAAAGTCCAATTAACCATTTAAATAATTTTTAAATAAAATAGACATTTCTTCCAAGGAATGTAAAGGTATGTTGGTCTAGAGTGTTAGAGCATAGAATTCATGTTTGGTTCTGACCTTTGACATCTTTGTCCACGTCTTTGATGATGCTGGCAAGTGTGGCCATGTGCTGCTCTGTGAGGGACACGCTCAGGTAGTTCCGAATAAAGTTGTTTCTGGACTTCAACATGGAGGTGGTGATGAAGTTGAGAATGCTGGAGGCCAGACTCAGGAACTGAGAAAACAAACATCCCATTTTCTTACACTGCTTACATTTTTTAATTATGGAGAATGTTTAATAAACCGCATTATAGCTGATATAAACATCCCAGCCTCACCAACTCCGGGTCCTTGCGACTAGCCAGGATGTTGCCGTTCTCCGCTGTGTTCAGCTTGCTGGGGCTCTTGAGTCTGGGTGATGTTTCCAGGGGTGGAGGTGGGGGAGGAGGTGGAGGTGCCACCTTCTCTTTACTGGGAGAAATGGTCTCCTCAAACCAGAGTCCCAGGATGGGCTCACTGTCGTCATCTAAAAACAAGTCAAGAGCCACATTCAGAGTCGCATTCAATGCAGTCACTGTACTGTATGTAAACAGAGCTGCTGTTTCCGTTACATATGAAAGTAACTACTCAAGATCTTGTTACTGTTTACAGCACAATAAACAAGCATAATAAGACACTACAAGTCTGACCTAAGACAGAGAGCTGCTGACCTGAGAAACAAGCTGCTTTTGTCCTCTCCTGTCTTCTCTCTGCTGAAATAACGAACACTGTCACTAGCTGTGAAGGCTGCCAGGTCGGCGCAGTAAGCAAAGCATGCTTAGCGAGCCACAGTGCTCAGAAGCAGGAAGTAAACTGACCTGTCTCTGATCTCTGGGGGTTATTCCTGACTGCTGTCCTTTTACTACACCATGCAGTGTTTAGAAACTGCCTGAGAAAGTCCCTGAATCTTCTCAGCCCTGATACTAGCTCAGTAAACCAGATACAAACCCTAAACTCAGCTGCATGGAAAAATCACTCAAACTAATACAATATTAAAAGGGATAGTTCACCCAAAAACATAATTTACTTACCCGTATGTCATATCAAACCTATACAACTTGTTTTTGCTTCTAAGGAACATAATATATTTTGGAATGACATGCAGATAAGTAAACAATAAGTAAATGATTAAAAAAAATGAACTATCCCTTTAAATAAGATTTTGCTTTAGTATCAAAATAGGTACTGAGAACTGTAAAAGAAATCTGGTTCTGATAAACTGCTAAACTTTTGGCGACTTTTTTTTCTATATCTGTAGTCCGGGGTCATACATCTCCCCAAAAGTACAACAAAAATATAATTATGTTTAGCATAAAAAGCCAATTCTTAAAGACCGTTTCTATCATTAACAGGAAAAATGTGCTGAAAAATGAAAGTTCTTAAAATGGGCATTACTTTTTTATGCAAAATTTAGTTTTTTTTCCTTTGATTTTGGGGTAAAATATGACCTGGACATTTTTCCATGAGACCCCTAGTATCAATCAAACTGAAAGATTTGGGTATTTCTCTCTGCTCCTCTCTGTGATGAGCTCAGTTTTTGTTGGCCTTTTTATGTCACTGTGGCTTTCATGAACCAGGATAAATAAGGAGTCAAGTGCAGCCTTCGTTACCTTGACTGCTGTCCTCCTCCGTGCTGCTGAAATCATCCTCATAATAAGTGTTGGAGTCAGTGGAGGCGCTGGCGTCGCTACTAACCGAACCCTTCCTCTGCCTCTGCAGGACGCACGCCTGAATCCAGCACAACCAGAGGCACCACATTCATTAACCACAACGGGCCACTTCCTCATATTAAAGCCTTACCAAAAAATGTGTATTCACATACCTTCTTATACGAGGTGGAGAGCAGAGTGAAGAGCAGATTGGTGAGTGGGACCGAGTCGATCAGTCTCTGGACTCTTTGGATGGAGGTGCTTTGGGCCATGATGTTCAGCTCAGCCGGAGGCCCGTCACTGGCCCAGCCCTACAGGGGAGAGAAAACAGCTCAGCTTGTATTTGCAATGTAAATATCAGGAGTTGAAAACAACAGGAGTGTGGTGGGTTTGCTCTTACTCTGTGTAAAGCCTCCACTTGTAAGTCCTGGAACAGTGATGTAAGCAGCTTGATCGAGTGATTGGCCAGGATGACTGACAGAACCCCAAAACCTTGGTGCCTGATGGGAAAAAAAATATTTGTAATGGGTTTTCTACGTAGATGAATAAAAGAGTATTTACAGATCACAAGATATTTTGAAGTACTTTGGTAACCACACAGTGGTAACACCTATTGACTTCCGTTTTAGGAACACAAATCTCTACTCCAAATATCTTTTGTGTTCCGCAGAAGCAAAAAGTAAAATAGTTCAATCAACAATTTATTATTCAAACCTATCTTTTTAAAGGCAATATAATAATATTTTCAATGTAGAGTCAATGGGAGAATGGCTTACCCTTTCCCTGGGCCAAGTTTAGGAGATCCTGCTCCATCTTTGGTTCGGGTGGCAATGTCTCGAACTCGCAACGCTGCCAGGGGATCTTTCTCCTTTCCCTTATCAGCCAAGGCGGTGGGGCTCAGATTAAGTATCAGATACAGGCTGTTCAACAGGCACCAGGCACCCAAGAGCTGAAAGTTCTGATAATGCTGTTGAAACAAACAATTGTCAGATGGGAGCCTATTCTCGCTAATGTCAGAAGCTCTCTGACCAGGTCAAAGTCCACCTACCTCTCCTCCAGCTCTACGAGAGTTACTGATGGCTTGTCCAATCATGTCATAGATTTCCAGCTGTTGAAAAGGCCAAAGCACAACTGTTTGGTGACTGAAAGTTGAGGCTCATAGGAAAAAATAACCAATAAATAAACAGCACTAGTGGATTGTTCAATCAGAAATAAACCACCCACGCATTTCTGCACGATGGTAGCAGCATCGTTTTCATAGTCTTCCTCCTTGGATCCAGTGGAGGCTGTGCGAAGCTGCAAGCTGCTGCCCACCTGAAGTATGGCCATGCAGGTCGCCACACTCACACCTGAGAAAAACAAAACGCACATCTGAAGCTCTCTGCGTACATCTGTAGGCTCAAAAAAAAGTTTTTTAAATGAACCCACCTGCATAGAGACAGCTTAGTGCTAACACAGTCACATCCAGTAATCTCCCTGGAGTCAAGGGCTCCAGTACAGGCAAGGAAAGTGTGTCCAAGGCCATGGTCACATCAATCACCAGGGAGTGGAAACTGTGAGACAGACATCAGCAGAGTCAGGCCCAGTAAATCATCAGTTACTAGGAAAGCATTGCGGTAGCAGCACAAAAGTCTGTGGGTTTGATTCCCAGGGAAGACTCCTTAAATTCAATGTAAGATACTTTGGATAAAACTGTCTACCAAAGACATAAACAATGTAAATGCTAATGAATCCACACAAGCTGTACAGATTCAGTTTAATAAGCTACAGTGATCTGTTCTGATTGAGAGCGTCTTTGGTTTACCCATTTCGGACAGCGGTGGCGTCTGCCACAGTGGCCGGCATGATGAAGAAAGAGTTGGCCGATACTGCATCCTGGAAACGGTTGATATACCGCAAGAAGTAGGGAAGATTGAGGCACACGCGCAGCAACTTCTCTGAGCCCCCTGTAATGGTGCGAGATAACAGTCAAGACAGCAGGAACAGCAGTTCTATGTGCACATTTATTCAAGACACAGTAAATGGATTCTGTAATATGCTGTTTAAAATGACAACCAATTCAGAAACAATTTTGTAAATATATGGTACATGTGTACTACATCTGTTTTATGTGTGTTGACAGAAAATATCGTTTGCACGTAGTTCTGGCCGTGCAAACCGGACACGAAACAAACTGAGCCAATAACCACAACACTCTTGCAGCCAGCAGGAGTCAGCAATTGAGGGCATTCACAACAGTCATGTGCTGCATACCCTGTTTGTTGTTTTTAAGGTGGAACAATAAAGGAAGGGGTGTGTTTGCTTGTGCAGCGATTTTTGCTATACAAAAACAGTGTTTCTCAAAAATCACTTACTGTACCTTTAAATTGACAAATACAGCACTTGCATGTGTCTGTTAGATGGTCTGTGCTTACTGTGAAAGTGTGTCATTTATCCAACTCACCTAACTCTTGTAAACTGGACACATTTTGAGAGATGAAGGCATTCTTCATTTTGGCCTGGGTTGCCTGATCTGTCGTTGTCTGGTCATCACACTCATTTTCACCCTGTATGAAATGCACAGCACATTTTATTCATTTGCACATACTAGAAAAGCATTACTCCCTGCCAGTTACTTTAGCATGAAATCTAAAGCCTGATTCTTGATGTTTTCATACATTCACTGACCTGCATGTGAGTGCTGGGCGAGGCCAGCACAGTAATATCAGGGTTAAACACTGAGGTCAGCTGATTAAAAAAGTTCATCTGGACTTCCTTATGTTTGAGTTCAGGGTTGACAGGGGAGGGAATCTCCTTCTGGTCTTCCACTGGAACACAACAACATATATAAACATGGAATACTGGCAACAAGAATTTCAAATGACATAGAAAAAGTGAACAAATCTTCATTCATGTCAGGCTGTCACTAACACATGAAAGAAAATGTTAACATATTCAAATGAGGCAACACCTTGTCTAGAGTCAAGTGTGCCACTTTAAGTTTACAGACTTTGCTGTGAGGGATGTCATCTTTGTATAAAGTAATCTCACGACCAAAATGCAATATTGCATCTTATGTTTGAGGGTTGCCACAGCACCAACATTTTAGCAGTCTGCACTAATAACATGATTTTTGATATTTTCGGTTTCAATATATCCCATAATGATGTTCTCAGTTTGAGTTTCTGCAAATTAGGTAAACACAGCTTTATGTTTTTTTCAAACAAACAAGTAAATAGCACACAGAAAAAAAATCAATAATAAAGAGTGGGTATTTGATATTAATAACACAAAAGATGTCTGCAGGTCTATTAAGGCCCAGACAGACTTAAGCACTGCAATCAGTCAGACAGAACTGATTGGATACACTGTCTACTAATGTTAAAAAAACATTGTTACTGCTACATTGTTTTAATTTTAGTATAAATTTTGTTCTGAAGTCTTGTTACTTTTGCCATTTCTAATATGAATAAAATGATTAAGACTGGAATTAACCAGCAGTATGACCAGCAATAATTTTTTTTTATACACAACTCAGATGTAAAAAATGTGTTTAGTCATAATCTGTGTCCTGCTTGTGTTGTATCTCAAATTCATAATAAATAAATTACAGTAACACAGGGCAATAATACAACAGCTACAGCACTAATCTATACAGGACTATGTCCCTTTAAATAAAAGGCAACAGCAAGCCAAACGTGAAAAGCCTACAAATGAAGCAACATCACCGGCTCAAGCTGTTTACTTCCAAACAGCTGTGTTGACATTACAAGCAAGGGCCGCATAATTAAATCACACATTAGTGAACCACATGCCCATCCTGTATCACTAGGTACATGTTTCTTTATGTAATCAAAACATCTAATAAACAGGTTAATAACATCAAGCAACATTTTAAGATTTTACAGACTTGCTCTACCCAACATCTCAAACTTCTTCATGTGAAAAACAAAGATAGTTAATCAGTGATAACAGCAGAACAAACATCTCTTACCATCTGAAAGGGTCTTGACAGTTTGGGGAAGTTTAGCAGACTTCATCATAGCAGTAAAGGTGATGATCTCTGTCCGATCCAATCGACTGCAGCCGGTGCAAAGGCCTTTTATTAAGAGGATCAGGTGCTTCTGTGGAGCCAACAGGGAGCAGAATATTTGGGATATGGGTTCAGGTTTAATCAGACAGACAGGTGTATATGCAAGACCGTTGTGTATGACATAAACAGGCCTGACCTGTGAGACTGCGCATGCTTCATCAGGGTTCTCCAGACGCAGCAATGAGAATTCAATCAATATTTTACAGGCTGCAGCTACCGACAGCAACTGATTTCTGGGGACTTAAATGGGGCAGAAATGACATTTAAATATGAGAATGAAGTAGGAAAAAATTTAAGTAACAAATATGATGATAGTAAGATAATAAAGGCAAAACAGTAACATTTTAAATTGCCTGTTAAAACTTAATTCTTAACCGCAACACATATCATTATTATAAAAATGAGTTTGAAAATTGTTCATACTTTGTCCACAAACTGTTGTGATGTAATGTGCAGATAGTGCCACAAAAGAGGAGTAGAATGGCTCATACTGTTTGTCATGGTGTAGAATCTCAGATTCACTATAATAAGAAGAGGAGAGTTAAGCATTTCCCAATGGCAGCTAAAATCACTCTATTCGGTCACCTTACAAGATTTATTGTGCCACACATAAACTGTCCCGTGGTGATCATGTAACAGCGGATCAGAAACGGAGACTGAAAACAAATTCCAACGCTCCAGAGAATTTCTTGGTAAGATAAACTTACAGAATAGGAACGTATGATCTTATCTAACAGATTGAACGCTTGGGTAAACTGATATTAAAAGTTGCCTGTTAGTACATAGACAAAAACAAACTACAAATGCGTAACCTGTCTATAGTATAACCATTAAAATCTATTCTCAGGATAAATACCCAACTTCATGTTATGTATGCCATAAACTGTACATGCTGGTCATAAATAGTAAACCAGCCATGTCTCTTTTGACTGACCCAGTAGCTAGTTAAGTGAAGATATTTAAAATTACATCTCATGTTTTTAAAAACTCATTTTACAATTACAACGTGTTTGTTTATTTCCTTTAGCAGCTGCCAGACCGTAAATACGATCAGTTGATTATTTCCGCAGTAAATGACAGTGACGAGGTGTAACATTGTTTCTCCAAAAACGAAACTTTGACGCCATTGCGCATGTTCTTCCAGACCGACAACATGCTGTATAAAATTCACATGGAACGCAACAACAAACAATAACACGGAATTATGATATTTATTTAACCAACATAACTCACAACTAGCTAACCATCAACAACGCTAGCACCAGGTGCTATGTCATAACTTGCTTGTTTGCTAGTTGCCACACCTCCCTGTCTGCTTTAAATTAAACCGATCAAAACATTAGGTACTGAGGGCTAATATGGTTGTCATTGACATATAAGGGAGGATTTATTTGCATGACGAATTAAAGAGACGCTACGGACTGGAGCTAACAGTTGTTAGCAGGTTAACTAGCTTTAGCTCGGGTTAATCGAGGGAGGCTAACAAGCTTATTCAATGTCAACTAATACACTTCCAGCACAAATACAAAGTCTATTTATTTAGAGGTGGGTGTCGTAGGAACCGGTATAGTTATTTTATTTAAACTGAGTTGTAAAAATGTACATTGGGCTGGTTATATGCGCGTAACAGAGTGGATCTCTGGCCTGATGATGAAGCAGAATCTGGTGTCTCTGCTACTGTAAATGCACAGTAACAGTATGGATGTGTCTCAAAGCCTTGTGAGATGCCTATGTAGACAGCATATGTAGACGTTGTATGCTTGTTTTTGGGACGACAGAATGCATTTTGTCCATCGAATGCAACGTAAACGACATTTTTAGCATCACGGGGTCATACGTAATGTTTTAAATGTGCCCAAAGTGCGCAAAACTGATGTCAAGGTAGACAGCTAACTAGGATTTGAGACACGACCTCAGTGCAACCATAGCATCAGAGCTAATGCAGAGTCACTCGGCACTTTATTTCAACGCTGCACGATAGTTTTCTTTAAATAAGCCCTCGCCTGACCTGTTTATGATGGATCCTATAAGCTGAGGTAGCTCCTTCGTTTCGAAAGCCGTGTAGGAGGCTGATAAAAGTGGCCGTACGGCAGCGGTCCACTCAGGTTCTCCATCTCCTCCACTCGACGCCATCTTGAGATTCTCTATTAGAATGTAGGAGCGGAAATGAGGTTAATCACCAGACGGCAAATAACAGGAAGTGTCGTCAGTGATAAACATGAAAAGTCCAGTCGTTTAGCTGTGCGATAACTTAAAAAATATTTTTAAATCATGCATAAGTTAAATCTGATATTCTGATCAATATACACTAATTACACTGCCTTAGGGGTATAATACAGCAACCAGAAGTCTTTTTAACTGTGGCTATGGTACTGCAGTTTTGAATAAAATTTCAATAAAAAGTCAACCATTAGGAACGGGCAATCTTTTATTTATTAACAGGAGAAAAACGAAATAAATTAATGCATACTAGGAAAAAACAGATGTGACACCAATTTATTTTTCCTAGTGTTACAAATATTGTTAAACCCATTTTTTCTGACATCATTATTTTATTTGCAGCAGAGGGTATACTTTCAAAATTGTTAAAGCATATAAACAGGCCTGTAATTTATGAAAATCAATCAAAAACAGTGGAAATGTTTTACATTAGTAAATTGACAAAAGATTTGTAACATGAATAAGACAATTAAAGCAAAGTATGATATGGCATATCAGGATCTTGTTCATTATTCCATCAAGGAAATCAGCTTTAAACCACCCAGTGCATTCGACATAACATAAAATAACTACAAAACACTATCCAAATTGTTTAGCCTTATCTATGCAGAACTTTCTGGAGAAAACAATCCAAGGTGTTCTGAAATATCATTAATTTAGATCTTGTGTCCACTAATGTTTGCCCATTACAATCCCTAACACACAATCCTGTACAGTTAACACATTTTCTTGCAGTTAATAGATATAATAGTTCAACTTTTAAAAAACCCAATCAGTGATTCCACCTTTGCAATCATCTAATCAATATTAATTTTGAAAACACTTTTCCAACAAGCCTTCCAAAAAGACTCACTGTACCGTGACACGTATAATGTAAAATAGGGATGAGATGTTTTATTTCTAATTATGTTATATCAGGTGAGTCTACTTTAAATTCACATTATATTACCCCGAAAGGCACAATAAATAAACAAATTAGACAGTGAACTGTTAAATGATGAGGGGGAAAAATGACCTACATCATTACGTCTCTCTGAATAGAGGGGAAAAACTATCAAGGCCGTCTATACGCTTGCACTCAAACAACCACAAGATCCCCGAGACAATTCGGTGCAAAAACTACACCAAACTTATCAAACGATCTTGCAGTTTTGACATGGTCACCAGCTTATCTCCTGCCATCAATGTGTCAACCACATTGCAGTGAGGATGAGAGCGAAGTCAATAGGCCATTAGGGTGTGTTTTATCGCCATGCCCTGTTGAGAAGTTTCACCTCTGCTAAACGTTTGCTGATCATGGTAGCAAAGAAGAGGCCAAAGAGTACACTGCTAATCAGTACATAATCATAGTCATCCTTAAGGACATCAAATTGCTTGGAGGGAAACACTCTGGTCTGGTAGATATCAAGACCATATGCAACCACCTAAAGGATAAAGAAAGAGCAATTTTAGAGCTACACGGAGAAGAATACATTTAGTGCAATAATAATAAAATATTAATGTGTTACGTACTTGTAATTAAACTATAAAATAACCTTACCAAACAAGTAGACTCCAGGCCAGAGGGGGCGGTGTAGACACCTCTTACTCCTGATATAGTTTGATTGTAGTTTATAAACCATTCTGTGCGAATGGGTATTTCTGGAGAATATGGTATGAGATTTTCCTCCCTAAACACCAAGACATTGTGTAAGTAATTTGTATTATATAATATTTCCAAACAATAGAAGGTAATTAGTTGAAAACATACCGACTCTGCTCTGAGATCACCTCTGGTCTCCGGGGATCCAGGAACATTTTTGGCAAGGATAAAATGTTGCCTGATGGCAGCCCCACTGAAATGAGACACAATTGTTACAAAAACCTGAAATGTTATATGTAAATCAGTAACCCTTAGATCTTTAAATTACATTTCTTTAGAGGAATGCACTTACCGAGAAGATGTCGGCTAGTGATGCCCTTTTCTGTAATTGTGGCCTCCAGGGTGCTTATAGGAGCTGGAAAGATGTATGACTGCTGTAGCACCTGGGGCGGATGTGGTCTGTCCAGAGAGCTAAACACTGTACTGTTATAAAGCTCTGCTCCCTCAAAGAGCTCCAACACAGAGAACTCATTCCTACGAAACTTGGAGTTCCAGTACACATACTAAAGAGAACAGCACACAAAAAACTGTTGCACTTTGCCCAAGAAATGTACCTGTAATCCTAGCTTTGTAGCAAATGAGATGTTTAAGCATGTGTTCTTACCACCACCCAATTTTCTGAGTGCACAAAATGAACAGGTCCTCTGGCTTTCCTCTGCACTGCCTCGTGAAGAATGCGGCCAGTCACACCGTCAATCAGAAAGATTCCAACAAAGCTACGCTCCTGATGGGTGTCTGTGCTCTCCGTCACCACAGCCAGGAGATTAGGGTTCAGGTACTGCAGGCAGACAAGCAGGTGAAATAACAAACTTAAAAAAGAATGAGGTCACATTAGGTTATTAAAAGCAGTGGCGGAGACGGGCAGTACCTTGTAGAGCACACTACGATCACCCATCACTCTGCCTTGGGAATGAACGTGTTCATTCGCACGCTTCCCCTTGACAGCCACGATCTTCTGCACCTCAGAGGGAATGACCAGCTCCCAGATCAGCTCTGTAGACAAATCCTGAGAGGAAACCCCCAAACAATTCTCAAAATGTTATTGTAATTTATTTTAAAACTTATATTTTCAGCATAATACTTTATGTATTTTATGCATATTTTCCCACAACAGTTTATGCACCTCAGTTTCAAAAGTATAGTTTCCCTTTCTGGTCTTGTGAGGAAGTTTTGAGAACTAAAATATGTTGCGTCATATAGTACGTCAGACATATACAGACAGGAATATCAGTATAGTTTCAAAATATCTTGTCAGAAACTTTAAATACACACAGTGCATGTATGTGGTACTGTAAATGGATGCTAACCTTGCGCAGGCGGAAACCAGATATCTTGCCCTGGCTGGAGTCCACTAGGTAGAAGAATATGGCAGACGCTGTGTCCTGAAGCTGCTGGAGGACGTTCTTTGTAGATGGAAAAGCAGTGACCTGTGGATAAAAAGAGATGATAGAGCTCACATTCACACTTACTGTATATATTGAGTATCTGTCAGAGGAACAGATGCCCACCTTGTACTGATCATCAATAAGCAGAAGGACTTTAGCATAGTCCTGATCCATGAGGGGCAGCAGCAGAGACTGAAGGATTGGTCTGGGTAAGGATGGAACACTGCTGTGACTCTTCTTGCCAAAAATGGGATTGAAGACATGGAGGCTTGCAAGACCTGTCTCCTATAAAGACAATGTCCACTTTTAGTTATTGAGAAAAATATGCAACACATCAAATTAGTTCAATGAGCAATGGTTTGTCTTAAGAACTTAAATCCATTGAGGGTTTAATCTATTATATAGATGCTGTGAATGAATGTAGATGATACAACTTTACCTTATCTTTAATAAGAAGGGTACACTGTGGAGGGTGAGGAAAGTGAGCAGTCGTCCTCTGTACCATCAGTTTGAACACTGAGTTGGGCTGGATGTTTTCTAAGTAGTGTTTCCACAACACAGTTCCTGATTTACTGTCGATGCCAAACAGCTAGGAAAACAAAAGTCATGTGTTAACCAACAACAACAAGTTCAAAAGAAGAGTTGTTTTCCTGAACATACCTTCCCTGAGGCGGTGACCATCACCATCATCTTCTGCAGGTTGAACTCATCCCGAGACAGAGTTTCTATGGTGACCTCATCGTTCTTCACACTGCTGCGGGGTTTCCGGGCATCGTAGAAGAGTTTCCAGAGATGGGCTAACCAGGCCTGCAGGAGGATGAACTGGGACGAGAGGCGCTTCAGAACCATGGGTAACAGCCCATCTGTACCATAAAAGGGATCACAGCAATCAGTTACAGTTGTCTAATTACAGTAAAAGAACATTAACAAGCAAACAAACCAAACTGTATTATTTGCATTTTTAAGAAACACGTTGATGCAGACAAAAAAAAGCATATTATTAAGAACAGAAGCAAAATTAGAGGAAGCTACAACTTTACCTTGAATGGCTGGATCCAAGTGCAGCAGAAAGGCAAAAGAAATAATTAAATAAACATAGACAGGAAGGGCAAGAACGTTACGGACAACAGAACAGCTTAGTGAGGCAGATGTTTCTGCAGGAGAAGCAGCAATCCATGCAACAACAGCCAAACAACACAAACACAGAGCGAAGCAGGAAACTCTGCATTTAAACATTGGACTTTACCACAATAAACAATAAAATACATGTTTGAATACAATACTTCTATTGAATTGCTGCAAATTGACAGAATAAAAATAATTATAAACAAGTCTTAAAACTTGTCTATAAACAAGGATGCAGTTAATAAACAGGGAGCAGCATGTTATAACAATTTATCCTGCACTTTACCAGCTTTCTTTCCAAACTCTCCCTCCAGCTCAGCCTGTGTTCCAGTTAGTGGCAGATCAACCATCTCCATGGTGACCACATCAGCCAGGGCTTCCTCCCTCATCCAGACCACCCTGCCTACAGCAACACATCAGAACTAAATTAACTGTTTCCAAAGACTGAAGTCAGCCAGTGTGAAGAGAAGTTCATACCAGGCTGCTGTAAAAACGTGAGCGTAAGGTCTTCTGTCTGCACCATTACTCTATAGCCCACAGAATCATCTTTCTTCAGAAAGGCATGGACATATAACTGAAAAACACACAAGTCCAATTAAACAACAACAACTATGAGATAATCATCACTTAGGCTTAAACACTTCAGCATCTGTGCTCACTCTGTTTGGCTTTCCTCCACTGGGGTCCATGTGGTAGATCATGGTGGTGTCTAGGTGCCTCCTGCCCGTGTCTGCACTGAACAGGTTGATAGTGCAGGCCTTGAGTAGAAAGAAATCACACCAGCTTTAGACTCTCCAGTAATGCAATGAAAGAATTGCTACGTTTTTATTCACAGTGACTCACTGTGTCATTCTTTGGTGACATCACTGCAGCGACTGTTTTCTCTCCAGTGGTGGCAAATGAAGCCAGATATGACTGAAATACAAAGAACATCCAGGCTTCAAACACTCATCCAGAGATAAATTCCCATTTCCAGATTCCCCTTCCATAACAAAACCTGTTTCTTTCAGCTAAAATTATAAATTCCATAGTCAACTTTGGAATGTTTGAAATGTTGACATTTGACTAGTTCTTGATTCCAAAACTTAGTTATTAGCTCTTACTGGATTGAAGTCTCGGAGCGGGGCGATGAGGTTGTCCTTCAGCTGCAGAAGGATGTGATGATCTGGACTAAGCTGCAGAAAGAACTCGGTGAGTGGAGGCTGAGCTGGGTTCGGCTGGCTCGATGTCAGAACAGGCTGAAATCCAGATGCCACCTCCAAATCTAGAGTCTTTAATGAGAAGAGTTGCCCATGATTTTACAGCTCATTACAGAAGAATGAAGCAGCAACGTGTTAAGGGCAAATACAACTTTATCTGCACCTGGAGGTGGATTTGTCTCATTTCTGTCTGTTCTGCAGACTGCAGTGGTAGAGTATACAGAGACTGTGTGATCTGATCCGCACACAGCAGGATCCCTGAGCTGATAACGGTACAGCTGCTCTCCAGACTTGACATCCATGCAGCTTCGACTGATTTCTGAGTGACAAATACACAATGTAACAGTTATCCACATAAACTGACTGAGAGTGCAACCACTGCTCACCACAACTGCCCACCCACATCTCAAATAATAAACTATGTGAAGAATTTTTGAGCATTAATGTATTAATATCATTAACTCCACTGCAAAAGCAATACCTTATTCATGATTTCTCCATCTTCTATTTTGTATTCAACAATCACAATATGAGAGTTTGGGACGAGTCCCAAAACAAACACCAGTCCATTTCCTCCAGAATAAATAGTTTGGTACTGGACAGTGTCGCTGCAGGATACAGAAGTACACAGTTATATCTGTTGCTGTATGAAAATGTCATCAATCACCTCTTGTGATCACCTGAAGGTAATAAAAACTGTAAATTGCTCATTATTTAACAAAAACTTTATCCAGATTTTGAAGAATGGTCACCTGTCAGGGAGGTTTTCCACCCATATCTGGCTCCCAGTCGAGAGGTCATGGAAAGAGATGGCTGTCTTTTTAAGCACAGCAACATATTTGACAAGGTCTTGAATTCCAACTAAGGCAGCAGCCTGAAAGCTGTGATCAATAAGGAAAACGGAGATTGTATGGATCTGAATCAGTCCATTAATCATACAATGACAGCAGATTGATATACAACCTTCCAGTATCAAGCACTGTTTCCCACTTCAAGCCACCGATTGTAGTTTCCCAGGAACGAAGCAGACGGCCATTCCCAACAACTACAACAGCATCTAAAGGACAGCAGGAACAATTACAGAGGAAAAGCAATACAGCCCAGTTTCTCATTTAATATACAGCATGCTTACCTTGTCCATACATAAGAAGTGAATCAATATTGCCCTCTGGTCCAGTCTTATCCACATGACGCCAGACTACAAGAACCAAAAGCAACATTTTACTGACACATTTGCATTTTGCAAATTCTTCCTATGTTGTCATATTTGGTAGCCAGCAAGTACGATACATAAAATATTTAAATAACATGAAAAAGAAGGTACAACTATTGCAATGTATATATCTAATGATAGGAGTAAGTTGTGTGAGAGGTCAAATATTTTACATTTATGAATCTGGTTTGGGGAAAACATTCATGTCTGTATATTCTTTCAACAGATCCTAATATTGCAAAGTCTTTGCAAAATATATTTGCAATTTGTCACAATAAAAACAGGCTTTGCAAAGAGGTGCCTATTGTAGAATGAGACAATACCAATTATATTGGACTTGATAACAAGCCCACAATCTTTCATTTTATTCATACCCCTTGCAAAAGGTCAGCCAATCAAAACAGAGGTCATTAACATATAACAGCAACATACGTTCTTATTCTCAACTTTTTAAATATAATGAAACAAAAATTATGTAAAATTAAATTATTTACAGTATAATATTACAAGGACTTCAAATGAATGAAACAAAACGCAGAAGAATGTGGCCCTTAAAGATATAAATAATATTATTGACGCTCATTCGCATCATATCTTAACAAGAATATAACACAAAAACCTAACCAGTCTTTCATTGCGACAGACAAAGTCATTTGTAGGGCTAAAATATACTGAGCCTAAACACTTACACAGATCGCCAGTCCTAGAATTGAGAGAAGCAAACACGTTCTTGTCTGTGGCCACCAAGAGTTTTTTAGACGCCTGAGAATAAGTATCAAACAAGGCGAAACGCACCTTGCCAATAAACTGTTGCCTCCTGAAATGAAACGCAGAGGGTTAAATGATGTTAGCACATGCTGATCTATGGATGACTGACTACATGGACATCAGCCCGGTGTAGCTGACATTAGACAAGTGCCGGCTATTTTTTCCAGTCGCAGAAATCAAACCATGCATTAAATACTAAAACAACATACAAGCATACAGTTCATTTACATACCAATCAAACTTTCCAACTTGGTCTTCAAATACCGCTGATGCAGTAAATAATAAAGACACAGATACTGCTAATCTGACTACAAGCCAAGCCATTGCTGCAAAGGAATAATTCCCACAATGCCGTGCGGTGAAGGACCTAAATCGCTAACTGTTAAAAACATGTATATGCATCTGTCCTTCCAATTGGAAATTTAATTAACGAAATAGTTTACTAAAATATAATTTTAGTGATATATATTTTTGAAATGTAGTCAATAATATTGACTTTAGCCTCTGCTCCAAAATTTATCATCAGGCATTCGCGTGCATTACCTATGGACTGAATTCAGAAGGCCGTTCACCTGTTTAAGTACATGACCTGTACGTCAAACACGTTTAATGAATTAATCGATCGCTTCATGAATCATCTTGTACGGATTCAACTTTAAACGATTAGTCTTGTTTGGAAATCTTAATTTACAGTTAAAGTTTACAGTTCAGTGTTAGTATAGTATGGTTTATGCTCGTTAGATGGCAGCAAAATACAGACATTTTTAAAGGCGCACTTACAGCCACTACCACACAGTACAAGTGTTGGTTGTTTCAGGCTTTCTCAGTATTTATTACATCCCATCCTAATCGATTTTATATAGCAGGTTTGTTATTTTAAACCTTTTGGATTTTGGTATGTTTGGCATGAAAAAGTTTTCGTTTTCTACATTTTTTTCTTTTTTTGCGTTTACAATTAACTAAATTGAAATTTAACTCTAAACACACAGTTTCTATGAGATGGACTAGGCAACCAATTCTTAACTATATTTAAAACGGCGCTCATCATTATCGAAGTAAAAAACCTTGTATAACATTTCAGTGGTATGTACAGGGTATGAAACAGCCCCATAAACGCTCAGCTGAACTACATACAGTTACAGGCGGTTCCTGCTCGTCTGTTTTATAGATAGCATAGCCTGAACATTCGTAGTTTGATCTGTACGTAGGACAGATGTCAGGTACTGGGATGCATATGCACGTGATAATAATATTTCTGCTGCTTACAGAGGTCTGTTCATCGTTCGGTCTCAGAGCTCTTCAGCCTTTCATGTAAGTAACATGTAAAGCAATACATTTTTATTTGTTTGTCTAACTTGCAAATACTACATAATCTTGCATAACTGCAGTAAAGTGATAGTGAGTTTTACTTTATTTTACAATAATAATAATAATAATGTATAAAATATGTAATTCATGTATGTCATTAATATAATTATATAATACTCCAGTATGTAGTATTTACAGTTATTGTAAATTATACAATTAAAACGCAATTAAAATGTTATTCTATAACATAATTGTACAGTCACTGAATCAGATTCAAAACACTTACTATAAACTTGAAATAGAGCACGATAATTTCAGTTTTCTTTTATTTAGGCCAAATGTTTGCCCAGGACAAGAAACAGTGATTACAGTTGAGAAACAGCCGTGTCTAAAGGCTTTTACACGCATGGTGAAGGTTTGGAGGCAAAGCTGCACAGGTCACACTTGGTGTATGCACTATGAGAGAAGGTAATGTGTCTGTCTGCCTGCTTGAATAAAGCAACAATTTAATATCTCAATCCTAACAGTGAAGCATTATATAGTTTATTTAAACCTCACATTGATTTTAGAAATTCTTTTTCCATCTGCACATCCTCAAATAATCGTAGCTGCAATATAAAGGGTGCAGTTTTCCTCTAATTGCATGCATTAGACATGCTATAACTTTAAACAGAGTTTTTTCTTCTCCTGAAACAGTCAGAGCAATTGTCAATAGTCCATTTACCCAACCAGACATTTCTTATTAACCTTTCAGAGTTAGCCAGTTTCAAGCCTGTGTTAAGAATAGGCAGAGGGCTAGAGAAAGACAGCAGTTGGAAGCTGATCCTTTTGTTGAGAGATGCTGGTTATTAAGGTTCTTAGATGCATCAGGAATCAAAAGGAAGCTCAAGGCTCTCGATGTCATGAAGCCACTCAGCAACTATGGATGATTGTTAAATAGCCCTCATGAATCAGGCACTGAACCTGCAAAATGTTGCCATTGCACAGACAAATGCGGAACTAATTGGGGTTTAGAGCCATCAGGTTTTGGCCTCTTATTGGACTATTACATTAGTCCAAAGTCCTTTTTTAATAGTGTATGCTGTACTGTAGTGTGAAAAACATTAGCTTGTGTTAATATAGGCTCTATGCCAATTGCTTGAATTTGATTGTTTCATCTTATGTCTTTGTAGGACTGCCTACTATATTGGCTACAAACAAGTCTACAGACAAATACTCAGAGCTGCATACAAGTGCTGTCCTGGATGGTCTCAGCTCAATGGAGAGACGGGCTGTCTGTATCGTAAGTGTTCCACAGTTCTGAATTGGCTGTGATGATAAAATGATAGAAGGATATTGATTTGTGACAACAAAAGCACATAGGCATTCACTCTGATTTATTTTTCCTTAGTCCATGACTAGCTTAGATTATGATGAATGACACTCCTGTACTTCCAAACTTCCCAGTGAGACAGATTCTGGCTTGGTTGCCATTGTTAATCACATACATAAACTTTTCATCTGATGCTCGTTTGTCATTTTTGGGAACAGAAACATACGAATACAGTTTTTTTCGTTAGGATAATACATGATCACTGTTAAAGCACAATGTAACTCCTGAGGTTTAATGTGATGTAGCTCAGCCTGTTGAGGGCTGCTTGTAATCTAATTAATGAAGAATTGCAGGTCTGCACAGCCTCTGCTGGAAATAAACAGTTTTTGCCCTTTTTTAAACTGGTATAGGATATAAACTAAACTGGTATAAGTACAGTATGCCTTGTCATCATGTGCTTTATTGTGAGTGGGTGTACTAGAATTTTAACCCGCGTGATTTCCACCCATGATTCAATGCATCCACCTAATTAATACTTTGAGTCCTGGTTATTGAGCCTTGAACTAAAGATTCTATCCCAGCATTCTGTTGAACTCAGTGAATATCAGTTATATAATGTGTTAGTTATGTAATAATGTATGACTGTGTTCCATCACTTCATGATAGTGTTCAAGAGAAAGTCTTTTCCCTCCCTTTTTTGTCACAGCACTGTGAGAAGTTGCTTATGTGTTGTGTCTGTTTTGTGTCCAGAAGTGTCAAAATTTGATTGAATAATAAAATTCAAGCATTGTTATGACTCAGATGTGTTTTAAAAGTGACATATTTAATACACTGGAAAGTTTGTTGAAATAGAGTTGACAATATTAATGCACCTAATGTAAAATGTCATTGTGGAAAGTGCTCTCTCTCTTCCCTATGTACCGTATCATATCTGTCTCATTCATTGTGAAAGCTACAACCAGCACTATAAAATGCAACAGAGCTTTGTATTTAGTCCAGTATCTCATTTCCTGTTTGAGTGTGAGATTTAATATGCTAGGATGCACCTATATCCTGTTATCAGAATGTATGATGTCATCCCAAAGGGGGTTTTACTTTCGTTTTAGCATTTTTTAGTCAGTCCCATTCTGCTTTACTCATTTTGTTACTCCAGGTGCATCACTTGAACACAGGCACTCTGAGGTCAAAGCAGAGCTGATGGTGCAGTTAAATCTCTCTCCTCACACAGCAGGCTTCAGTTTTCCCTCATGGCTCTTCTGTGAAAGTGCATGTGAGGAAAAGCTCTGGAAGAGAGTCAGAGCTCTCTGTGAAGTGACTTTGATTTAGAGCAGGTCTCTGGAGGGCTCCTAGGTCCTTCTGCACAGCTGCATTGTCTGTGTGGGTGGGAAAATCTAGCAGGTTACCAAAGGACCCGCTGGCTGCTGGAGAAACTGTGTCCCAGAGCCCATGGGATGCAAAGCCAACAATTTGCACACACTTCCTGCTGGGAGAATAGTCTAATAACATGACAAGTTATACAATTACCCATTTACACTTGTGTGTAAATGGGTAAAAACTAATGTTAACTAGTGATGACCAAAAATAGATCATGTTGGTCTTTCAGAATTTTATTAGAAAGCTGCCATGATGATGTTGACAACATCTCTTCTCTAAAAGCAAGTCTTTGTTTTGAGATTATTTGCTAAACAGTGCTGAATGTATTTAAATATGATTGAGGATTTGTTAGAGTATTTCTAAGCAGTGGTAATAGTGCTAAAGTCGTCTTCAGGCCACAGACTCACCAGCAGGTGCTCTCAGTCTCCTCACAGATCTGCTGCTTTCTGAAGATGTTGAAGGCAATAAAGCTGTGAGACCTGTGAATATGAATATGCTGTCACTGAGCCATTGTATCCCTTGTGTGCCTCACATTGGTCAGTTTACATGAAACATCATAATGGACATGTCATTTCTTAGATTCTTAGATTGCAACAAGCATTTGCAAGTGAAGCTGAACCTTTTAACAGAACTAACTATAACATTTTGTCAATTACATACATTTGCGTCAAAGGGCATTTTTGGGACCGTATTGAAACTGATTAAGTTCACATGTTTCTTAGCAGATACCACAGGTGTAGTTTATCACAATAACTGTCTTAATAACAGCTATAAGGTGCTAACATTTTTATCTTAACTTTGAACTTTATATATATGTATAACAGTATTTTTTAAAAGCATGTGTGCTTGTGCTATGTTTCTGTGCATGCTGTGTGGCTCAATGCTTTTTAGGGTCACTGTATATAGGAACACAGTGTGTGCCATGCTGTGTGGCTCAATGCTTTTTGGGGTCACTGTATATAAGAACACATGTTTGGAAGATCAGGAGAGTCTGGGAGAGACAGCACAGCTGCAGAATTCTGTCACACTCTTCAGACATCACACAGACATCCGTCACAGCACATGTATCAGACTGCAAGAAAACATTTGGCTAACTGTCAATGAGAATCATTAACAACAGGGTAAAGAAAATCCTCAAATCCCAATTCTCATGTTAACCAAGTGCTAAATCCAGATTTATGCTCCATTTGTCTCCATTCTTGTTCATTTGTCTTGAGGAATATCTTGGGAATTGTTCTCCTCAAAAGGTCTTTATTTATAAAGCAATTCCATTATCCATGTTGTCCTGGTCTGGTGTTTTATCATTCTAGGCAGTTAAAGAATTGTTTTCCTGTTTCATAATTTATGACAATATAAAGCAAGACCTGTATGATGAGGCATGCAAGTGGATTTGTCAAGTATTGACAACACATGTTTTGACATGGCATGCAGTTGGTATTTTATTGTCTAATGGACACTGAATTTTGATTCACATGATTTTGAGGTAATAGTAATTTAGAGACGTTTTTTTCTGGCAATTGATGGCATGAGTATTAACGTCTTACATTAGGCAGTGGGTTAGTTGTGGGTTTCATGCAATAATCTAGTTAAGTTAATCAAACTTTTTGCTTCTTCTCTTTGCTCCTGTGAGCACAATGGATTAGACTTAACACAGAAGGTGTCTGGTGTATGATTGATGTGGTACCTTCAGGGTTCATCATTATAGGGAGATGTACCATTTTTTTTTAACAGACATCTAGGACATTGTGGTTTGTCTCTTGTTCAATGACTCATATACAGTTGATGGTTTTACATTGCAGTGCCTCCAGTTGTTATAGTTTTGGAAGGTTGTTAACAGTTTGGAAATCTGGCACATTTAGCCAGTGCTGAAATAACTAATTTCATCTTATTTTTCTGCTTTAAAACACAAATTGTCAACTTGTACTGAGAAAATGTCTGGTCTTAGTTATCAAAATATTTAATAATTAAAGCCATTTTCCAAAAAAGAATAATGAAACCTGACCTCACTTGACATTTTTCTGTGCAGTTGTGTTTAACAAATAAACCCTTAGTGGTGCAAGTCCTTAAATTAGCTGTGTAATTACATTTACTTATTCTATGTTCCAAACATGTGTCTGTGATTTGAATCTAATAGCTTGTTGTAAGAAGACAGGAGGGTGCAAGACTTTGCATAAGACTATGTATTAGCGTAATACAGTCAAAGCATTATGCTAGATTCATCTTTGTTGTATAAAGATTGTATACAGTTTTTGGCTTGACTTCTGTATTGAAAGCCTCGGCTGTCGTTTTACAGGCATTATTTACTGTCAGTGATGAGAGCTTTATCAGTAGCTACACAAACGCCCTGTAGGCACCCTGTCTTTTCTGAGAGAGGTGGCCATCAGCCAGACTTCCTGAGGCACTTCAGCGAGCCTCATTTATCTCCATCAGCAGCAGCTCCCACTCTAAATATTTAGATAAGATCAGGACAGAGAACTGACAAGGAAATAATCAGAGGAAATATAATTAGATACGTAATAGCTTGGTTCAGTTGCAGCCAAACACGTTTCGTGTGAGCTGTGCTATTGTAAATGCCAGTGGAGACATTTTCTTGTCATTAAACTGATAATGCCTCAATGAATTTCAGATGTGCGATTAAGCAAAGTGTTGTTTTATCTGCTGTGTAAAGAATCTCTTTAGGTTTTCCAATCACTGAAAAAGGCAACATAACTGATATCAGTGGGAAATGGGCTAGTGTTTCCTACAGCAGACAGTGCTGCGTGCACAAAATGAAGGATCTGAGCGGCTGAAGTCAAAAGTCATGTGGGCACAAAGGAGGCTGGAGCATTGATGAGTTCCTGTGGGCAAAACTTCACTGACAGCGCTTTTAAAAAAACAATGTAGATGTTACAGTACAGTAGTACAGTGTCTGTACAGTAGGGTTGTCAAGTATAAACAATAAGTAACGGTTTCAGAAATGAACACAATTAATTCTGCTCCCTGAGCTATATGACAGTTCCCTAATAAGAAATTGGGGCCTTTTCTCTTATGAGTGAAATTTACAGTGTAAACAACATCTTAATGTAGAGCATATTGTTTATGCTGTCAGGGTAGAACTTGTTTCTGGGCATTGAGTGGGAACTTTTAATTTCCTGGGACCCTGATTGAAGCTTTTAATTGGTCAACAGCTGTAGTTGATGGTCATTATGTGTCTGATCAGTGGTTTTTGTCTGGGCCAGTAAGAACAGAAGGGGCAGTGAAGAAATGAGTTTGATAAAGAAGGAAATACTTCAGCAGTTTGCCATATCACCAAACCTCTGACAGAACACAAACACTGGTCGTGCTTTCACATTCCTAGATAAATGTTAGACAATATGCCTGACATGTTCCACGGCCCCCACAAATAGTTACGTGCAGATAGATGGGGTTCTGAATGCATTATAAAAAGCAGGTGTGTTTTTCAAATGCCTGATGGATTAAAAACAGGATATATCAGGAACTAATGGATTGTAATAACCAATTTTTTTCAGCAGTTGCTGAAACACTTTTGTGTTTCTGTGAACTGGTGCCTCACACTTTGCAAAACATATCTTGTGATTCCATTCACAGACTCTGTGAGCGGTATACTACCAGTAGCAGGTGATGCATTGCAGCATGTAAAGTCTAGAGGGACTCATATATCTTGCAGCTTTACATTAAAACCATGCAGGGCAGAGTGACAGGGCTCTGAATAATGATCCACTGCAGTACAGCGATTCGTTCCTCTTTCAGTGATAGATGCATTAAGAACCCAAAGGATAAGATCCACAAGTGCAGGATTCTCTGTTTGACTGACTTGTAGTGATTGTTTAATACATATGAATGTGATTATCTGCATGCATTCGTATGCATCTATCATCATGTTAGTGTGCATGTGTGATATACTCTGTATTAAATACTCTGGGTAGGTTATGCTGCGCTAATGGCTGTGAAATCAAAATATCAGGCAACGAAATGTTCATATATACTGAATATTATACAAATGTCTATATTGCAATATAGACATTTCACTTTAACAATGTCAGAAAGTAAGATTTGTTATGTTTAAGAAATCTTTCCATCTATATAGTTTAAAACTTTAGTAAATGTTAAGTTCATAACAGGAGACAATAAGGAGTACACATTATGCCTGGACTATGTTGCCCTTTCTAACATACTTAATAAGACGTCAACATGGTGTATCTATGGTGTATAAATGGTGTTTGTTTATGCTTTGGATCTGGCAACCATTCAGCTATCTAGCAACCTGTTGAAACCTATGCATTATAGTTACAAACACAATACTAAATGGAGACATATGCAGAGAAAATACACTTGAAGAACATGTTGAAAATAGGATACATTATAACTCCATCTTTGTAATGTAAAACACAAAGCAGTTTCTTCTAAGCTTCCTGTTCCAGAACAAAGCCCTTAGTCTTGTCTCTGGTCTGTCATGGCTGTTATTTTGGAAGTCACTTATAAAGAACTAAAGGTTCACATTGTTCAGATAATGGCTTATTAGGAGCTCAGCGATCAGCTTGTTGCTATGTTGGCACAGAGTTTGGTGAGGAGAGAGGTTAGGATCTGTTTCCAGATCTTGTGTAGGAGAAATGTGTCCGGGGGGGCGGCTG
>JBAJNP010000208.1:0-40799 GCA_036877545.1 Yasuhikotakia modesta | reverse complement strand
AATCTCAAACAAACATCTTTATCACCTGGAAAGAATTGTAGATCTTGCCAAGATATTTCATATTGATAAATCAATGTTGCTTCTTATAAATGACAAGGCAAGAGTTTAGAAAATACCAAATGTGTATGAGAATATCATATTGTTTGTGTGAAGTTTGTTCAGGTTTTTCAGTGTAGTAGTGGCTCAGATAACTTGTAGGCTCATTACATGTAAAGCTTTGATATATCATAAGCTAATTCAGTATTCAGTAAACTGAGCCAAAGCCACTGTTGTATCACATTACATAGTTAATTCTAATCTCATTAAGTCTAATCAGTGCTGGCTATGTTCCTATAATTCATAGAAACTAAACCACCGCACACACAGTCATAGAGTTGATATTTACTTTCAACATATTTGCCATCTCAGTGTATATTCATATCTGGGTCTGGTTATTTTCTTTATTGGTCTTTCTTTCTTTCTTTCTTTCTTGTTTTTTCTTTCTTTTTTTATTTCTTTCTTTTTTTCTTTCTTTCTTGTTCTTTCTTTTTTTTTCTTTCAGCCTGCCTGTCTTTCTGTCTTTCTGTGTGTGTGTGTCTGTCTGTCTGACTGTATGTCTTGCTTTTTCTCTCTCGTTTTCTTCTAGTGGAATTAATAGCACAGCAACTTCTTAAACATATAGCTCATAAAATATATCACATCATTCATCTCTCTACAAAAGCACAAAGATCCATTGTACCCACTGTATTAGGAAATAAGCTCTATTATGTGTAGTGGTTTCTCTCTCTTGTGCACCACTGTCATTAATCCAGATTTATTCATAGAACATTAATAAACAGGAAATCCAGTGGCAGGTTTGATTAGTGCCATAAATTGTGTATAGCAGGAGCTGTGTCCAGTCCAGCCACTCAAATGAAGTACAGTTGAGTACTGAGGTTAAGTCCCAGAGGTTTCTAGGTCCTAAAGGTATATAAGAAAAAGTAATTGTAATTTTGCTGATTTCTTTTAAAGAAATGTAAAGGAGAAAAAACATTAATACAATACAAAATAATACAATTTAATTGTAATTAAGTCAGAATTTCCTAATATTTTGAAGCCATTTCTTTTCTCTTGCGTTCCTTCATTTATTGCCTTTTCAATTTACAATGAGTGAACCGTGTGCACATTTATTAACTGCCTACTATTAAATGAAAAGTTTACCTAAAAATTAATCCATTCTATCAATTTTATCGCAAATTAATGTCATTCCAAATCTGTGTGCTGTTTCTCAACTACAACTACAAAAACGCACAAGCTGCATATATGCAGTGACGTCTTTCAAAACAGAAATGTGCAGATGTTGCCCTCTAGTGTGAATCAATGTGAATAAGTTTAAGTTTAAATAATAAGGAAAGTAATTAAAAAACAAATATAAAAGTTACTACAGTCATAACATAGTCAGATTAAAGTTGCAATACTTTGATAAAGTCCAGAAGACTTTCTTTGTGGTTTTTCCACAAATATGATTTAACTTAATCCACATGCCAAACGTTTTTATTACTCTAATGCTGAAATCTTTCAAGAAGAATGAAATCTGTTCCAGAAATGTTGATTGATTCTTCCTGAAGCAGGTATAATCTCTACACATACTCTAGAAGTATTACAGTGTAAATGTCCCTTGAGTTGTGTTGCATGTGTGGAGGGTGATTGAGGGTCAGAATGGACCCAGAATTCGAGTCACAATGAAGGAACAAATATCCTGCTCAGGTCAGAGTGTCAGGTCTACACATCTGTCATTTTAAACCCCAAACGGATATAAAAATGACTTTTCGTGTGCCTAGAGTATGAATCTTTGTTCTTTTTGCAATGTTGACTATAAAGACAAAAGCCCTCCATCTGTTTGTGGTTACTGAGGGGTGCTGAACCTTCATCACAATATCAGTTATCTGTTATAAGTGTGCTTAGCTAAGACTGCGGCGTCGTGGCCACTTTTAACAGGGACTTTAGAAAAGGAAGTGCAAGCGTCCAGTCCCATCTTGATGTCACACTTTGAAAGTAATACAGAAAAATTTTTCCAGTTCCTGCATGTGTCAAACTGTAAATCACACCATATTGGACTCATTTTCATCTGTTAGTGCCAGGGAAGCTATGTAGCTGCAATATATTCCTTAAACAAAGACCTACTGTAGATGTATGACTTGGCTTATTTCCTCTGTGGTGGATTTGTGTGCATTCTGATTATTTTAAATTCAATTAAATTCTCTCTCTGTGGCTGGCCGACACACTGGGAAATTGTCATATGGTTTGTTTGACTGTAACTGTAAAGGTTTGAGTGAAAAGCCAAAATACAGAGGTTTGTTTTTCTTAGTAGTAATTTTAAAGGTTGGTTTAAAACTTGTTGTTTTATAAATGTCAGGTTGGGGTATGTTTGAAAGGTGAAGTATATAAAAAAAGAAAGTGAAATGATTAATAAATGAATTGTGAATACATAGCATGAACATATCATACATATCTTTGTGTATGGCCAATAGCAGTGACAGATAAATAGGATTTCAATGCATTTCTGCACCCAAATTTCCACAGCAAGAGTTTTTTATTAGAATAGGTTGTAGTCATTTGTCAAACCTTATTTCCATCATTTGGGAAATGTGATCACAGTTACATAAAATATAACTGTTTCTGAAGCTTTTGTGTTTTGATTTTCTCAGATGCATAAACACTGTAGGTTGGAGCTGCTGGAGTGAAGTGGTAGCTGCCTTGTCTAGACTGTTTTGACATGTTTGGTTCTTTATCAAAAGATTTACGTCACTGTGATGAAGAACCTCAGAACATTATTAACAGTGTTGTTATTGGATGGGTTGAGTGTTTGGAAGGTAAACATCTCAGATGTTCAGCGGAGATAAGCTGGCACGGGTTTGCTCATGTGGGCTCCCTTCAGCAGGGCGAGTAGGGTTTCACCCCAAACACACCCAGATCATAGAGAACATTTAATCCCAAATTTAATGGGATTTGTCAAGACAGAGCAGAAAAATAACATGAATATTTTTTTCTTGCCCAGAGATGTGATTTTGTTTGACATAAAGACAATCATGATAATCACTTAATAATCAAACTAGAAGTTTGACTTCATTCAGTAGGGAGTTTTGTATACACAATAGCTACTTTAAGACACACAAGAATGCTATCATAAATAAGGAGTAACCCTATTAAAAATAAAGGTTATTAAAAGGTTCTTTGCAACATGTCACATAATTTTAGTAGCACAAGTAAATGGTTTTCCAGGCTATTCAAAGCAACAGATTCCTCCATCTAGATCATTTGCTTTTTATATAAAAGGTTTTCCTGTTTGGACTGAATATTCCATGTGTGAATTTTCTGATTGCAGGAATGCACTATAAAGCCTATACATATATTTTCCTGTTTCCTCTATTTTAAATTAACCAAACATATTTTCCAACTGTGGCATTAAAATAAAGGCATTTTGTGTTGTTAAAAATGTATGCTGTTAAATATCCCTGTTTTCCAGAACTTTTTATACGGTTCTATATGAAATAAACCAGAGCATCTTTATGGGACCGACCCTAAATTGCGTCCAGATTTTTCTGGACTTAAAATGCTTACTGTGCTCATACTGTACATTGTTATGGCTTTTTATTCTCAAATGCACAGGGGGAGAAAGAAATGAGAGAGGAGCATTTCCACACCAGCCTTCCAGTTTTGTTAACTGGAAAAGCAGTATTCCAGCCACTTTGACTTTCCGCTGTTAGACACTGTGCATCTCTCAGTGGCCCTGCTGGCCATCAGCTGCAGCAGTATTGCATTACTGCATGTCTTACTGCATTCAGTTCATTGTGCTTAATGATCTCTCATAGATGTAAATGAATGTGAGCAGGTTAATGGAGGACGTGAGTGGCTCTGGAATATGACTGGCAGCTTCTTTGAGCGTCTGATTCCTCAGAGAGGATGGAAAGACGTGTCAGGGCACAAGAGCTCTTTGTTGTATTCTCTGTGTGTGAATTGCTTATATTTATGTTATTTAACTGTTGTATTTTCAGATATGGACTGAGGGGAACAGGGATTATTGTAACACTTGATAAATGTGACATGGTAGTAATTATAATTCATAATACTTCATTTGAGCCATATCAGGTTTGTGCATGTACAAATATGTCTTCTATATTGTCCAAAGTAATTGACAGTATATAGTATGGCCAGTCAAAGCTAACAGGAAATGTTTTTAAAACATTGGCTAACGTTCTTTAAAATTCTCTCACAGTTATTAAATGTTATTGCTTGAAACAAATAGAGAAATATTTTCAAAGTGATTCAAAGTGTTACAGTTTGGAACAATTAACACAGTAAAGAAAATAAAGAAAATCACATTATAGAGTGCAATCACTTCCTTTTACATGTAGTCTTATATTTAATATATCATAAATCAATCCTTTAAATGATGTAGTCTAAGGCATCTTGGTTCAGTTCTGCTGAGCCTGTTTCAGCCTCTGGCCCTATTTCTCCTCTCACTTCATTAACACTTCACTGCTCAGTTAGAAAACGCAGCGGGAGCAAAAATGTGTGTCTTGTGAAAATGTCTTTGGGAGTTTTCTCCAATCTGGCAACTAAATTCAAAAGCAGTTTATTTAAAGCTGTGATTTCACAGCTGTTTGCTCTTATTCACATGTTTAGCATTTGGGTCTGTCAATATTTAATATTACAGATTCTGTTGTGTTATCAGAGGTTTTTATTTTGTTAAACTTTATGAAAGGGGTTTTAATACATTTTCATTTAAAGATATTCAGGACAAGTATTGTTGATGATACTTTTACTACATTCTAAATCACATTAGGACATCTGAAAGCAGTTTTTCAGTTTTCAGTATGGAAAACATTTGTGTCCAAAGCAAAACTCCTTGGAAACAATCAAGTTAATCTTCCATCCTCATATTTGTTAATACACTGGAGTATACCGGGATTTAATCTAATTTCTAAGCCTGTTATAAAAATATTATATTTCCATTTTTTGTCTTGAATAACAAGAAGAAATGAGGGAATCATGTGTTCAAAAGCTTATTCAAAACCAAATATTTGCTGAAAGTATTTATTCCAAACAAAACTTTGAATGAAAACAATGTAGAATTATGAAGCAAAACTAAAGCTGGTTAATTAAATGTGGAGATTTTGCTATGCGGATATGCAAACGCTGAATTTATTCATGCAATATTTAAATTGTATAATAGTAAGAATAATATTTTTTAACACACCTCATTGACTTTGTTAATATTGACACTGGTGGTAAGATATCAACAACAAATCCTTTTTTTTCAAATATCCCATTTTTGTTTTTGCTTATTCCTTATAAATTATCTTTAATCTAGAGCTGATTATTTTTGACGAAACAAAACTCACATGTGGTTCTTGCTGTTTGTCGATTATCGCCATCTACTGCTCAGAACTGATTTTGCATAACATTTAGTTGTAAATTTACCTTTTATTCCTTTTGCTTTAATGAACCTTAAAGCCTTCACCTGCATTTCACATTTGGTGTGAATAGGGCTTAAATCAATAGGGTGTCTGTTGGATAACCTCTAGCATTACTAATAAGCATGCAGGCGTTTACACAGACACTCCCTGTTCCATTAGCTCTGCTTTAAAGTGTTTAGGTGTGGTCTGTGAGCTCTGGCTAATGTCCTAAACCTGAAGTGTCTGTCATTAGACAGGACGGGCTCGGCTTTGTAATGACATTCATTGAACCAGGACATCAAAAGGCTTTGACTGCTAAACAATTCTACATGGCCAAAGTCAACTTCCTGTTTAAGTACTGAGTACAGCACGCAATCTATAGCAGCACTCACTAATTTATCTGTGCTCGTCCAGATCTTCATTCATTGTAGTAAATTGAGAAAACGGAGGAAAATGTCACGAAATAAGATTGAAGAGAGTTTTGTGTAAATTGCGGTTCACAACACAGATTTGGCGACAATAAAACACAGTGCCAAAATTTTCAAAACTGAACAGATATTTCCAAGGACTACATAGGACCAAGAATAGGCAGCAATTAGGTGTTTGGTTTTAAAAATGCCTTTGAAATTCAATGTTTTTAGAGTCGCAGTAGCCAGTATTTCACTGCACAACAGACATTGTGGTCGGCACAAACCATATTTATCCTCATTGCATGCAAATCCCTTTATAATGCACTTGGAATTACTATTTCTTTTTCTTTCTGTAGTTTTGTTCATGGTTTTAGAGGATGAGTGCATGTCACGCAACCCTGTCATTGTATATGAATTTGTGCAAAAATATATCACATTTGACTGCATGTACCCATATCATTAATTGTTTAAAATGATTTTAAATGATTTGCGTTGCGTAAATAACAGTAATGTAATATGTAATATTGTTTGGAAAACGGACTGCTGCCAATGAGGAGGAAGTAAATGACTAAAATAGAGTAAATAGTTAAATAACATTAAAATACTTCATCCATCAAATGGATAATAATTTATATTACAAAGAGCCCAGCGTATATATTGGATAAATAAAGTTATAAAAGCAGTTTTCACCAAGATATTCCACAGTGAATGAATACGTCTAAGGCTACTGTTCATTTAATCTTTGATTGAATGATTTATTATGTATAGAGAGCATGTTCCTTTAAATGGGTACTGGAACAGTACAAAGCTATCACTGCCCACAGCTGACAGTAATATAAACCTTGTGCTTCCTGTACTATAAGTCTATTAATAATAACTGTCTTTGAGATATTCTTTCATAGGGAGTATTGGATGGTTTTTCAAATCAAGATATCTTGTAAGGTTTGCATTAGCATTTGGCATCTCCAAGCTAAAATCAGATTAGATTTTTCTTCTCATTAATCAAAGGAAACCATGAGTTCAATTGGCTACATTATACAGACAATATTAGATACTAAGTGGATGCGAAAGCATTCCATTTAGACACATGACTCTGTTTACTTCTATACGCTGATTCAATCCGCTGTGATCTGACATTGTTCCACAGCTTACATGCTTAGCAAACCACATTTCCCATCTTGCTTTAACTGTTTCACAGCATGATTTCTAGATAAAGTAAAAAAAAACTTCTGTAACATAGTTTATAAAGATGAGCTGAAAATCCAGCGACCTGATCTGGGTTTTATTGTGTATGAGAGGTTTCAGTGAGAGCAGTGCTGTTGGCCAGGGGTCTGTGTCATAAATGTAAGGAACATTTGTTTCTCTGAAATCTCCCTAGAGGTCACAGATCCATTGAAAACACAGAAGGGATTCTGGGATACTTCCAGCGCTAAAACTTGCAAGGTTTGCATTTGATTTTACCAAATTACTGACTGAAGTGAAGGCAGAGCCAGTGTGGTCACTGACATTAAACCAGAAGTGTTTTTTCCATCAAGTGTAAGTGTGTTTGGGGGCGTGGCTATCTTTTGGGTTGACCAATGGTGGACGAGTGTTTAAGAATCCTTTGTGAAAATGTTTCATTTCATTCGACATCAGTAGTACCACAGAAATGACTATAATTCAAACCAGCAAAGCACAAACTATCTAAACCAATATATTAATAAGTTACATGAAATGTGAGCTTGTAAAGAGCAAAATATGCGATAATTATCATAATTATGATCATTATAGAGTCATTATATTTTGTATAAAACCACAAGAATGTGTTGTGAGCTGAGGTTAAAGGTAATATTAGTCTGGGTGAGGTCCTGTCAGTTTCTTTTTGTGTAGATAAAGAAGCTAATTGTTCTTAATAGTTAAATAACTTATTGTAATGAGGGAAATATTCTCATTATACAGAATCAGACAATGATCAGTTGCAGCTTGTCTGAGGGCAGGTTGTTCCTCATTCACTTCACTGCATGTAAATGTTCTGTAACCCAGCATCAGGAGAACAGTGCTGGGCTGTCTTTACTGTATGAGCTATAGCTGTGTGTTTTCTGTGGATCACAGACAAGCAACCTGGCACATGACTATAGCTAAATAGTAATGCTCTAAGTATTTAGCTGAACTAGAACTGGCAATCTGCTGGACACCCCATCCAAATACAGCAGCTATGATGGATTATATAAAAACATCTCTCTCTCGAGTCCCTTAACCGCTTACCTTTAACATCTGAGACATCTGTCTGCATGATTTATGTTTGATTATTGGATAGTTGGAACATGAGAACATGAGAACTGTGTAATTTAGTTTATTGACCTAATGAATAATTAAAAAACATATCAACCTTTTACATCAAGATGCCAGTTCAGGGCCTTACAGGGATAGTTCACTCACAAAAATAAATTCTGTCTGCTGAGGTCAGCGTTCAGTTTTATTTTATTGGAAATGTGCGACCTGGACATTTTGTTACAAATAACTTCTGTTGCGTTCCATTTGATTAAAAAATGCATGTGGGTTTTGAAAGATGAAGGTGACCAAATTATGAAAAATGATATTTTTTGGTGAGTGCATGCAACTCTCCTGAGTGATGACAGAATTTCATTTTTCATGTAAAGCTCATCATACTGTTTTTCATAATGACATAACTCAAAGGTGTCCTCAGAAATCTGTTTTGTTATGCTCATTTAACACATACAGCAGTTCTGTTCTGCATGAAAATATTGAACCTGAAACGTTTCTTATTTCTCTGACTATTTAATTATTTTGACTATTTAGTATCTGTTCTCTGGCTATACTGGAGGATGGCATGTGGATGTTTTAAGATTAGATTTGTGGAGGAAAATCAAGATTTTTGCTCTCTTCAGCTTAAACAGAGCCTTAAACAGCCTGTAATTTAATGGAACTAATTTTATGCTCAGTTTAGTTTGATGTATTTTTTAGGATCAACAAATTTGGTTTTAGCAAGCCAAAGAAAAAACAAGCAGGTGGCTTTCATTAATTTGTTCTGCATATGTAAAGATAGAAACGAGGCTGACTTTGATGATTTTACAATCCGAGTATGACTGTGTGAATAATGGATTTTTCAAATGTTTCCTGGTCTCCCTGAATGTCATTCAGTGTTGCCAGATTGTGCTAGAAAAACAAGCGACCTGTTCTGACAAAGCAGGCCTGAAATAAGTGAAATGAAGTGATTTAGTTGTATTTTCATGTCAGAAAAGGTGTTTTCCTATTTTTAGTCTTATTTACCCCCAGAGTCCCTTCAGTAAATTCAAGTGAGTCCTCATAAACTCGCTTACTTGAGTCTTTTCTCTGTCCTGCAGAACACATAAGAAGATATTTGAATGTCTGTTCCCATACAAGTAGCTGCATTAGAGGTATTACTGTGCTTTAACTGTCAGAACTGTGAATCGCTGGGGTAACTGTTGTAATACAGGGAAGCCTCACTGACAAAGTGACAAAACACAGAGGCAGTCAAATACTGTTCCTCTGACCGTGTTAATTTGAATGAATCGCTTAGAGATGAGCTTGAACTCACACCTGGCTCTGGTTTAAACTGTGCCTCACTGACACAAAGACACCGCCTCACAAAGAGTAAGACGCAGTGACCTTCCTTTCATCTGAGTCACAAAACTCACTTGAAACGTATCCAGCTGCACCTTTAAAACTTCTCTCAACCTTCATATGCTCTGGAAAAACCAATACGACTTATGTACCGTGTCTTTCCCCTCAGTTTGAACTGTGTGTGGGGGCATTTGTGCCTTATGTTCTTGTCTTTGACGTTTTGGAAAGGTTTCTGTGTGGTTACATGCACTGGTGTGATCTCATCTGATACTTAAGCATATGTGCCAACGTATATGTTTGGACTGGTCAGCCTCAAAAATCCATATTCCTATTTCTAAGTTGTAAGTTTATACCATATATTGAAACACATTGTTTGTCCACACCATTTCAGCTTGTCTTTGTTTTCCTCTGAAAATTATTTTTCCACGTTTTCATTCAAGGTCTGATTCACTGATCCAACAACAAAAACCAAGGCTGTAGTTATTTGTGGCACATTTAAGTATCTGCTCAACTACTCAGCTGTAACAAAGACGTTTGATATGAAATCATTAATGGGAGAAACTGCATAAATCACAGGGCGTGTGACAGGACAGGCTGTCTGAGAATTTAAATCTATGGCTCTTTACTATGTTTATAATAAAGTGACCTTACATCAGCTGTGTGGGACCAGAATATGTGCCTGATCTTCAGAGAAGCATTGCTGTTCATTATTGGTAGTTCAGAATTGAGCACAATGCACATTTTCTGTGTGCTGCGAGTGAAGTGAGTAAACTGGAGCTTGTAGATTTGGTCAACAGCTTAACTTCAATACCTAAGGGAGGAGGTGGGAGGAGCCTGAAGAGACAGGGCGGGACTTCAGTGGCCCGCAGAGACGATGGAGACATAACAGGAGGTACAGAGCTACGAGAAAGTACATGTCATTCATTGTGTGTGTGTGAGAGAGAGCAAGAGAGAGGTTTGATTTTGATTAGAAGCCAGGAAACATAGCTTATAAGTAGCTAACTCAACCCTCAGGAACAGTTGTTCTCTCTTATGTTGCGTAATGGCCAGACTGATAATGTGTTTGTGTTGTTTGGATTGCATGGGCTTTTTTCTGTCTGGTTGAGTAAGTTCTCAGTAACAGCGTACTTTGAAAATGTTGTCAGATTGGCAGAAGTCTGTGCTTGTATTTACATTCTGGACTCAACTGGTTCTGGGTTTGGGTACCGGGAACACACGTTACAGGTATTATCACAGAAACTGCTACACTTGTTTCAATGGATACCATGGATACAACACAGGACACCTGGGACCAGGTGAGTGTAAATCAATACAGTTGATCAAATAAATTGATTCTTGTTAAGCTGATGGATAAGAAACATGCCATGGTGATTGTCTGTGTGAGAGTATGTGGTGGTGAACTGGAATGTGGTGGAACGCATTAGTTTAATGACTGGGAATTAGGAGAAGTTCTGGAACACAGCTAGATCCTGCTGAAGGATTTGGGAATGTCTCGGCTGTGGCAAAGTGAGCTTCATTCAGCACTTGTAATTCACCATGAAGTACTGGACGTGATAATGTGAGATATGTAAAAGATGTGTAAAATAAACAATTCACTGATATAATGTTTGTGTTTTCCATGTATTATGAAAAACTCTTAAGATTCTCTATTCTAGAGAACTCTACTCTTAGAACTCTAGTTCTAAGATTATATAAAGAGAAAAAGTCTATCATTTTTCACAGGTTAACCAGGTTTAGAGCAGCAGGTTTAGTTCATAACTGGGGAATTTTTGGACTGCATAGCAATTGAGAAATAGACAAAGAAAATGATTTGTTTTATGCCAGAACAGTTTTGTAGATGTTTTAAAACTAGAACTGATTATATGATAAACAAAACAAGAACCAAGAAGGTAATTTGTTATGGCAGTTTTTAGTAAAGCAATTAATGGATGTATTTCAGAACTAGAGTTGATTAAATGATCATAATAAGATCAACAAAGTTTTGACATACATAAATACTGCTATTAGAAGTCCACTTCCTTATTATTTTCTCAAAAAATGATTCTCATACTCAGAAAGAGAACAAAGAGTCTGTAATTCACTTAATTCTGTGCCCACATAAAGGAAACTAGTCATTATGCTATTCTAATATAAAACAATATACTCTGAAGAATCATTATTTATGTTATTAAAAGTATAAACAAAAAAATTGTTTTTGTGGCATTTTTGCCTTGTTGAATATAGATGTAGATCAAACTAGTTCCAGTGTTTCGGAAATTAAATTGGATAAACCAAATGCAGAAGTCTTTGATTTTGGCACCAAAGAAGAACACTTTTTAAAAACCATGCACATGGCAAATCGTACATGGAAAACCTTCACACAAACTTATGATGTTGGTACTGAGAGTGCCAGTTCAAGATTAAAGAGTGACACTTGTTCTCCAGCTTCCATGTCTAATGTCAAGCCAGATCTTCACAAAGCTTCTAAGAAAGGTTGGTGATGTCAATCCAGGGTTCTGTGTGAGGTTATCGTGATTAAAGGCAGTTGTTGTTCTAACCTGAAGACCTGAGAAGGTAAAGCTCACATGTGTCACTGATTTTACCTTCTGATTCAGTTGTCACATCACTGCAGGCTTCTGAGGGCCAAAAGACATAATATTGGTTGAAGATGTTGAAACCTGGTTTTCCGTAGTACCTCACATACCAGTGATCGCCAGTGCTGATTCACGTCAGCACAAAATTAAACGGTTATTAGATGTTTAGAGTTTTTCCTGCATTCTGCGTGATGAATTGCAGGAAAAACTACAGAGACCCACGGGCAGCTGCTGGCTCCACAGATGAGCTCCCCTCTGAATTCCTGCATTTCAAGTCTTGTTTAAATCTTGCTGTTCCTTTACACCCTGTTGCTATGAATGAGGCACAGTTCTTCTCCTCTCTGTGCTCTGTGGTTGTGTACAGCACTCCTGTAATTAAGGTTCCTCAGGGCTCCTCTGTACAGGTGGTTTCTATTATCTACACAACATCTGATCACCTCACTCACTGTTGTGTTGCTAGCTGTTGGACACCTCTGAATTCTCTCTCATTCCATACTATAATGACAGGCACTCAAAGGTAAAAGTAATATGTTGATATGAGCTATCACATAATGGCCATTAATTACCAAAAGCACCAAATGAAATTGCAGAAATTAAATTTTAAACAGACAGTCCAGCCTCAAACTCTCACCATTGATGTTGATGTTGCAGGTGCCAGAGTTGGTTGGCATGTTCAAAAAACAATGTAAATCCCACACAGACTGTATTTAGGTTTAACTCTAAGTATTAGTGCAAGGCCTGTTATATAGTGTTTGCTGTTGTCTTTTCTACTGTGTCAGATAATTGCTTGTTTATTCTAAATCCTATATCGATTTTGCCCATCTGCAGTCTGGCCTAGCCTGGAAATAAAAGTGCAGAAGTTTTTGAAATTTTAGAAGTAAAATGAATGTTAAATACTGAAAAATTCAGATTACTGAAAACCAGCTTCTAATCGCTGGTCTTAACCAGATTTGTTGTTATGTAACAAAGGAGGGTAAATAGGAAGGTTTATACAAAGGTTTACACCAGAGTTTTGAGTCATGTGGATTATAAATCCTTCTTAAAAAGGAAAAATATAAAGGATATTTCCTCATGATGCCTTAATAAACATGTATGAGGCCTCTGTTAACAGCCTATGATTGACATTATGGAGCCAGTAACAGAGCTGGATAAATCCCCAACCTTTCATAACAGCTATAAGAGCAGCTTCTATTAATCTTCTGTTATCCAGGGCTGCTATTGTACATAATCACAGAGTCTTTATCAGACAGAAGCGCTCAGGGTCATCTTGCCTGCTGTAATGTTTATTGTGTACGTTGGTCTTTAAATAGACTCTCTTCAGTAGTCCCTCTGTAATCAGCAGATCCGCTGAGGTCAAGTGGACCATCAATTGCAGTATCCTGGCTTGTGACGTAATTGTCTAAGACTGGTCTTTGTTTTCAGATACAGTCCCACGCAGAGCCTGTCATTTGCAAAACGTCAGTATTGTCTTGTATGTCTTTGACCTCGGGAGTCTTTATTCAGACATGATAAGATAAAGATAAAAGGCAGGATACATGATGACTATAAAGTAATTTATCTAAATTCAAAATACAAATATAAAAGTGTTGACAGTCATCACTTTTGCAGAAGACCATTTTGTGCCATCAGAGTTCAAATCAAGGAGTTCAAATCATTGGCAGTGTAACACAGAAATGAATTATTTGTTTTAACTATAGTAGTTTTTTTTTATTAAAAAAGGAAATAAAATGGAGTCAAACAAATAATACTCATGAGATTATCTCATGAGTCTTGGGCCAATATTCACTTTAAAATGATTCTGGAAATGAAACTAGGATACGAGGCTCTATAAAGGGAGTATATTCATTATTATAATTAATGACATACTATTCATCATATTAAAAATCAGCCACATAATAATCAATTTTGAATTGGTCCCCATACTAATTTACAAATTCTCTTTAAATGTAATTTACATTTCCTTTCACAATATTTTAACTCCCCACCAGCACCACAGTACTGTTAACTAACAGCTAATCTAAATGTGAATGCTTTTTACATGCACTGTGCAGTACATAATTAACAGGAAAAAGCAGAATGCTTAATACTATTAAAATGTCTTATCCAAACTCTGACCTTTTCCTGGTCCTCTTGTTGTGAATGACTATTTTCCTGCAGTTAAATTAGGTGCTGTGTACAGAGAACAGTGCTTTAAAGGTCAGGCAGACTGCAACACTCTTGGGCTTGGCCTTAGTTATGAGCAGCCATGGAAGGTCATGCTAAACCCAACACAAAGAAGTTATTCACAGAGAAAACTAAAGTAAGTGCTGATTGGCCAGTCTGACTGTGGCGATGCATCAACCACAAAAGTGCACTTTAAGGTTCCAATAGAAGCCTACAAGAGAGTGAACTCTCGAGTCAGCGTATGAACAGTGTCTCATAGCTGTTCTGACTGTTTACTTTGGAAGTTACTAGAAAGCTCAATTGCAAAGCATGTGTGTCGCGACTGAAACGGCTAAGTGGTTTCGCATCTGTCCTAGAATAGAATTAATTTAGGTTGTGCAGACAGCATAAGCAAAATGACTTACGTTGTGTTTACGTAAAGTGAGTTGAAGCACGTTGCCAAGTGTTAGATAATTGTGCAAGAAACCAACCCTTTTACAAACTGTGGTCTAATGTGTCTGCTTTTCTCTCCTCAGATATTGATGAGTGCCAGGTACACAATGGAGGCTGCCAGCATAGGTGTGTGAACACCAGAGGTTCCTTCTACTGCGAGTGCAACCCAGGGTTCCGTCTTCACATAGATGCTCGCACCTGCATAGGTGAGTCCCTCAGGGGTCAAGGGGGTCACTGATAGCATTGACAGACTGGAACGTGTCCAAGGGTTTAGAGTCTGTAATCATCATGACCTAAGAAAGGTTTGCTTTCACAGAATATGTTTCTCTTCAAAGCAGGCCGGGGTCTCCACCCTGAGTTCTGAAAATCAAAGAGGCTTTTGTTTCCTTAGTAGTGGAATTTTTGCTACTGTTCTGTACTGTACAGGCCTGTCATAGTGAGTTTGTGATAGCCCTTTGAAAGAAACCAATTTCTCCAAATCTGTTGGTCTCAACTGTTCTCCTGCTCTGTTAAACTATCAAATCATCACAAGCATCTATTCATAGGTCACTCTGCTGGAGGTGTTGGGTGTAATGCAGCAGTTGTCTTTGTGGATTTAAAAAAAAAAAAATTATTAAGCTCTTGATGGGTTTAGAATTTCATTTAATTGGTGAGCTGTTCATTTAAGATCAACAGCAACGTTTGTGACGCCTTATATTACCACAGAAAATCAATCACAAGCATGAAGAATTGCACAATTGCAAATGTAGAATTTTATGGTGCAATCATTGAAGTGATTGCACCATAATTATTTTACTGTTATTTAGATTTTTTTGATGTGGCAATCTAATGCATATTTAACATGAACAATTCCTTTAAATTTCAATGTGAAATTCATGTTAAATTTCAATATAAACTACAAATGCTGTTTATATTTGGTTATGAAAAGTTGCATGCTGGCAAATTCACAAACTTTTGTGAATCATTTGTTTGCTTTTGCTTTGAGTGTTTTTTTTTGCATTCAGTGTTTTTTAGTTGAAGCAGATCTTTAACCTTCTCAGAAGACCTGAAATTCTTTAGCGTTTTTCAGTACCAAACCAGCTAATCTACATAACCACAACCTAAACCCAAGATGCGTGGGCAGGAACATGAAACACTGCTGGTATAAACCAGAAGCAGATGTTAATTAATCAATGCAGAGTTTATCCAGGATTTTTTGGTTTTGGTTTGAGGAGCTGGTAATCTTGCTGGTATCTTATGCCAGAAGCCCATTATATTGTGATTTATAACCAGCAGATAGACTCCTAATTAATTTAAGGGTTTTTCTGCCTAAAAAAACATTGGCATTATATATGATTAAGAATCCTTCAAATGTAAAGATAACGGTTCCTCAACTTTTCCAAAAAAGACCCAGTTTCAATGACTTGTCATATTATTAGGCATGAGATTGGAGTGTCTGATGATATATGTTTTTATAAGTGACATTTTTAAAGCTTTTTGGACATTGTGCATGAAAACTGTATGCAAGGGTTTCTAAGGACAGAAGTTAAACTCATTCATATCGAGGTTGACTGATGTGTCTGGTATGACAATATACTGTATATACAATCTGCCATGCTGCTATATACACTGTGCTTTAATATTCAACAGTAATGCAGCTCAAGTCTTGTAGAGATAAGATTTGTTACATATGGTGTATGTCTTCCATGTGATTGTGGACATTTTAGCACTGCTCACCATACTGTAAATCCCATTGTGATGGTCTGTTTACTGTACTATGTGTTACCTGGAGCTGAACTTTATCTGACCCTGTTTGATGAAAGAGGTGATTGAATGTTCCCAGAGACCCAGAAAATTGCTGGAGAATTCAGATTCAAAGACCAGTCACATCCAGACCATAGAGTTAATGAAAGAGTGTGTGGCTCAGTGTTTAGGCTTGCAATATCCCAGCTAACAATTTAAGGTTGTAAGAACGTTAACATTAAGAATATTATTTTGATAGTTCTAGGAATGTTAAAACATTATTAAATTTTTTCTGTTTTGAAAACATTCCACTAACTACTTGAATGAATCACGTTTTTGTTAAAAGTGATATAAACATTCTGCTTTAATGGTGCAGAATAAAGCTGTTTAGGGGCACTTTAGTGACTGTTGTGATTGGTTTGTGTCCTGAGATCAATATCCTCTTTGAAAAACAGAGAAACTGAAGCATTTCCAAAGAGGCTGTTGTTTTTTCCATCCAGCCTCATATTAATCCTTCAGAAATGCTCTGTTTGCAGTAAGCTGTTCTAAGTGGACTCTAAATAATTGTTTGGTATTATTTCAAATGGTTGTTGTGAACAATTCAATAAATGTTTCACATTCTCTTCTGCTATGAGAGTTAAGTTAGAAAGTGTTTCCACAAAGACCGTGGTTTATAATTCTGGACTTCAAACACCTGTTAAACATCATAAGTCATAAGCCATGATATCAAAATGGATTTATTTTCTATGTGCATTCCTTATGTTAATTTGAATGATTGTTAAAAAATGATACATGTTTTTTTTGCAAAGTAAGATATTGTTTGCCATTAGACCTTGTGAGCTATTGGAAATCCTATTCAATGTTCAAAGAGAACATTCTGTTCAGGCAATGTTCTGGTATAAAGCAAAACTTTTTCTCTGTTCCATCAATTCATAGTGGAAAAAAGTCAGTCACACAGTTTATTGTTGAGCAGTTTTACATTGCAGAATTTTTATTAAAATGCTAACCTGACAGAAGTATACTGTACTGTGTTAGGGAATAGGTTTAGATTTAAAGGAGAATTCTAAAACTACTTTTCACAATTGCAGTTTTTGTTGACAGCAAAGGGGAAATTAAATCAAAGTAAAAATTTTGTATAAAGACTCAGCAGAAGACAACTGTCACCACCTGGACTGCATAAAGCATTTAACCTTATAATGGAGGTTATAAACACACTCCGATTTATTCCAGCAATTTCCGCACCATATCCGAGATAAATTATTTTCACTTATATTTAAACAAAGCAATTAGCCCTGAATAAATTCAGCTGTGGTGGTAGCTATGGACTGCTTCTTCTCAACAAGACCAGGTTCTCTGGTTATGACATGGGGAAATTGCATTCTCCAAATATAAGGTGGTTTTGGTGCAACCTAGCTGGTTTCTGCCAGAGAGCTGAAAGTAATGAAGGGTCTCACCATTCAGCACAGCAATGATCCAAACACACAGCCAAATGAACCATGGAAACACGTCTTGGAAGTGACATGCTTCACTTCCATAACAAATCTGTGAACTAACCCACACAGGGTTGTTCGCTGGAGGACGTTTCACGATCTAAACTCTTCTGCAATGACAAGTGGAATAAAACAGTAAAATCCAGATGTTTTACATTGATAGAGTCCAATCCAAACAGAATTACTGATGTAATTAAAGCCAAGGTGCTACCACAAAGTATTATATAAAGTGTGTGTGCTCTTATGAAAACAAAGCACTGACCTTCTTAATTATTTTCCACAGAAATTTTAGATTTGTTTTTACTCAATCATTTAAACAGATTTTTTTACAGCAAGAAAAGTTCTGACAGGATGTGATTTTATTTTAATGTGTAAAATGTAATTAATAAAGTAGCTATTTAAAAGTCAAAGCAACATTAAAAGCATATACTTTTAAATATATACCACCTTAAGTAATAACTTAAGTTTGTTTTTGTTATATTGGCTTTTACTCCACAGTGTTCAGCCCAGTTTCTGCATTCCTAACCATTCTTTGCTAGGTGTTTGTGTGAAGAGTTTGTCTCTTATGGTGTTTTTTCTTGCCCTCAGCTGTTCTCTCCTGTGCTGTGAATAACGGAGGATGTGAGCAGGAATGTGTCCAGCTTTCCGCTGTTCACTTCCAGTGTCGCTGTAGACATGACTACCAGCTCACTGCCGATGGCAAGCACTGCAGATGTGAGTCCTGCTTTTCTGCTTCTCAAAAATTCAACTTTAGACATCTGGCTATGGCTGTACTGAAAAGTGAAGGAACTGAAAGATGAGAAGATTCCAGCTGTTGTGATCAAACACTGCAGAATCCTGAATTATGAATCTTAGGGTGAATCTAGACTGAATTATGAACCTAAATTATCAACCTTAGACTGAATTATGAACCTTAGACTTAAACTAGACTAACAAAATGAAATTATAAACCTTAAAATAAATCTAGCTTAATTTATAAACTTTACAGATTTTAAAGACTGAATCTAGACTTAAGTTCTAGTATCTACATTTTAAGTTCTTATTAAACAAAAGGTTCATATTAAAGATGGGTCAAGCCAAGGTTTCAGATACAGCAATTCTCTGCACTTTAAAAGCCACTGAAGTTAATGTGAATGACTCAGTTGTGTCAATATTCGAAGCTGCTGTGCATTTAGGAAAAAACGGTTTTCTCTAAGCAGCATTTATATCATTTGGACTGCAGCATCATCATCTTGGCAAACCCTGTGTCAGTTCCAGTGAGCCTGCCAAAATTCTCATTTATTTTTGCCTGCCACATGGATCCAATGTCCTGACACTCACCAGAGACCACTGTTCCCCTGTGAAGTGTAACCAGTGTGAAGACCAGCAGAAAGAAGAAACTGTGTGTCCTGATGTGAAACTAATGCCATTTAACTTTTGACTAAAAACATACAAGACATTTAAAAATAATGGGTGGACAGCAAATTAGTGTCATTTAATTATATTTATATATTTGTGATCAAAGTACAAAAGTGTCCAGATTTATTGGTGTTACAATTATAAGATGCCTACAGACAGCTGTTAGGTTTCTGCGGTTTTAAGAACTACAAATCACATGAGCCCAGATTGCTCAGTCTGATCTGAGAGAGCTGTGTTTATGGCTGGTATAAACCCAAAATCATTTGGTACTCCCAGATGCAGTATATTATAAGATGGTTCGACATTTTTCTGTTTATTTTGGTTTTGGAAAAATGTTTTTCCTAATTAATTCATCTTTAAATGTTCCGGGTACAATGTTGAATCTATCATCCAATGGGTCCAAAAATGTAGGTGTGAGTGTAATTTATTTTAATGGTCCACAGTGTCTTTTCTTTAGGTCAGAGGAATACATGAATCAGGGATCAGGACCAATGCCACCAACAGTGAGAGAAATGATCCAAACATTTAAAAATTAGAAACAAAAAAGAATTTGCAGCTAAAGAATTTGTAGCTAAAAGTAAAAAACAAAGGTATTTTAAATGTAAAATGATCAGTTTGGAAAACTACTAGAAAACTACAAACTACTAATAATAGTAAATAGAATAAAAAACAATAAATATAATCATAAATAAAAAAATAATAAAAAGAAGAAACAAATATAAAAACCAAATGCCCCTGATTTATTTCTGAAGCTGCTGTAGATGCCATCATAACGCAGCTGCAAGTCAGTCCTGATTCTCTTGTGTCAGCCAGGTTTGGAAAAGTCACATCTAACTCTGTAAGAGTTCTGTATGTGTACTGATAAGTATTTGTGTGTGAGAGCCAGTGACATGACAAATGACATCACATCTGACATAAACATCATGTGTTTCAGTGAGGAACCCATGTGCAGATAGGAATGGTGGCTGCATGCATGTATGTCACAGTGATAGAGGTCAGGCTGTGTGTAACTGTCATCTGGGATTCTCGCTGGCCTCTGACCAGAAGAGCTGTCAGGGTAAGTGCCGTAACAGCAACAGTGAAGCATCTTCACACTGGAGTTGAACCTGCACTGTCACAGAAAATATGAGGTCCCTGTTTTCCATTTATAAGGTTCTCAAAACGTTTTTCCCACAGTTTTAAAGCATAAGGAACAGTGAAAGCACTGTGTTTAATTAGAAAAAATATATACATTTGTGCAACTTAATACTGGCAGGGCTTTCCACCACGCAATCCATGACAGAACCACTCTGCAGTTACCATCTGAGGAAACCCGGTGGGCGTTGCGAAGCTGTAATCATTGTGGTTTATTTAAGTGATTATGCGAGAGGGAAATCTCCTCTGTTTGTCTCAGAGTTGGTCTGAGGCTGAGAGTGATTCAAGCCCAGATCTGTGAAGATATGTGTGACACTGTGGATTAGATATCTGTGACACAGAGGCAGAAGAGATCTGTCATGTGAGTAACATGTAATGGGTGTGTTGCAGATGTGGATGAGTGTGAAACAGGGCAGGCCGCATGCGCTCACAGTTGCCAGAACACTGCAGGCTCTTTCTCCTGTGTTTGCAGTCCAGGGTACGAGCTGGGCTCTGATGGCAGAAAATGCTACCGTGAGTTACAGTACCTTCCTAGCTGTTGAGCAAAGAGTAAGGCCACAGTTCATGGCCATAGTAGCTAATGCTACTACATTAAGATGCTTAAACACTACATTACATTTTTTGTAGAAATCTGGTTCCACTTTAAAATGTTGTTGTCACTAAATATTAAGCTGGAAACAGAATTTTAAGATATTTTTATTAAATATTTTGGGGTCACTGCAAGGTAAATAATTAATGATTTGCATGATTGTGTTTCTGCCTGTGCACTTTCCTGCAGGTATTGAAATAGAGATCGTAAATAGTTGTGAATCTGATAATGGTGGATGCTCACACCACTGTCAGCACGGGACAAATGGACCAGTCTGCAGTTGTAATCAGGGTTATCAGCTGGCTGAGGACCTCAAAACCTGCTTGGGTGAGACATTTTAAATTTTGCATTACAGTATTTATGTATACACCTGGATTGAGCTGTTCTGATATGAAGCTGTACTGATATAATTGTAAAATAATCATCCCTCAAGCACTATAAATAACTGCTTCCTGTAAAAACAAATGTCTACCAGCTGGATCTTAGCATTTTAATGGCTTTCCTTAAATAATCACCCCTCTCCATAACTGAAAATGTGCTTATGTAAATACACAGTCTAAAGGGCTCCAATACATGTCAATGGCTTATGGCCTCAGTTCCTGAACTGGGAGGAACATATGAAAGGAATTCCAAGTATCATTTTTGTGCCTTTAAAGGACACTGTGGGTGGAGGCATTAGATGGGAGTAGGGTCACTTCACAGACTGTAAATTCACAGTGTGGACCTAAAGTACTTTGCCCTTCAGAAAGGGTAGGGAACTGTAGTGATGCTCACTTTAAACTGTTATTAACCCATTCATAAGACACTTTTTGTTGTTTATCAGACCTGGAGGAGTGTGAGGAAGGAACCTCGTGCTGTGAGCAGGACTGCACTAACTATCCTGGAGGTTATGAGTGCTACTGTAGGGCAGGATACAGACTCAACTCAGACGGCTGTGGATGTGATGGTACAGTATTTGTATCATTCCACAACCTGTTTACTCTTCAACGGCTATTAAAGATATTAGTTTAAGGGTTGTAGGAGCGTGAGGAGACATGAATGTACATGAGCCTTTGTGTCAGTTGTCAACACTGTTAGTGTCAGTGCTTAAAACATCACAATGCAGTCACGCTTACTGAAGTGTTTTCTGCTGGCGTGTAGATGTGGATGAGTGTCTGTCTGATAACGGAAGCTGCGAGCACACGTGTCAGAACACAGCCGGCTCGTATCAATGCTTTTGTCACCTCGGACACAGACTCGCTGAGGATAGACACTCCTGCATCCGTAAGTACAGCAGTTTGCATGAGGGTCACTGTATGGTCAGACAGAACTGATCATGTCCATATTGACTCAAAATCTCTCTCTTTGTATTCTCTATAGCCCTGGAAAGAGCCGTTGAGGAATTATCAAGTCAATTTGTGGTTGAAAGACCCCTCATTCATCTGACACTTCTCCAGGACTACCCACAACCCCTGGATCGCTTTAATGACTACGAAGAAGACGGCTTTGGGGAACTGCGGGCGGAGAGCACCGTGTCTGAGAAATTTGGTTTGTTGTTAAGTCAAGTTTTTTCATTAGTTTAACTATTAGTATTGCAAGCACTTCTGGTTAGCTTATTTGATTTGAGCTTAATAGAAACATCCACATAGCAACACCCTAGCAACCACATAGGATTGTACTAAAACCATTTAGAACACATTCACAATCAGATATGAATGCCGTGGCAACCACAATCCACTAGGGTTGTTGCATGGGCAGAAAATGTTAGCATCGACATGGGAACCTGCCATCAAAACTGTAAGGTATTCACAGTTTAATACTATGTGTGTTCCTCTCAGTTTGCCTGAATGGAACGTTTGGTCATGACTGCAGCCTGACATGTGACGACTGTTCCAATGGAGGACTGTGTAACATGGAGAGAAATAGTTGTGACTGCCCTGATGGTTGGACAGCGATCATCTGTAACCAGAGTATGTTTACTGAGACGCTGTAATAGACACATACAGTTCAAATTGCAGCAAATGAAATTTACTCTGATTATTTCAGCCTGTCCAGAGGGCACGTTTGGCAGAAATTGTTCCTTCACTTGTAAGTGCAAAAATGATGGAACCTGCAATCCAGTGAGTGGAAAATGTCGCTGCCCACCTGGAGTCAGCGGAGAGCTGTGTCAGGATGGTGAGGGACTATGGAACTGGAAGATAAAATTAAAGGATAGTTCACCCAAGAATCAAATTCTTCCATCATTTACTCACACTTTATTGCTTTTAAGAACGACAAAAAAGATATTAAAAAGTGGTTACCAAACAACAGTGGCACCCATTGACTTTGATTGTGTAGACACACAACCACTAAAACATTTCTCAAAATATTTAGTTCAGTATAAAAAGGTTTAAAAAGTCATACAGGAAACTAAATGATGAAAAGAATATCATTTTCTGGGTTAATTATCCCTTTAGGCAACATCCGTTATTTTTATATACAAATTAGGTTGATTATACCTCTTAGATTTCTGCTTTTTTCACTCTGTGTTCTTCAGGCTGTCCAAAGGGACTGTATGGAAAGTATTGCAACAAGAAGTGTAACTGTGCTAATAATGGACGCTGCCACCGCACATATGGGGCCTGTTTGTGTTATCCGGGACTGTATGGCAGATTCTGTCACCTGCGTAAGTTCAGCAGTATATCAGACCTCAATAGCAAAGCCTAAAGACTTAAAATACACACACAATGTGATTTACCCAAGTAGGACATTTATGGAAACATTATAATCAATCCCAGTATATGAGAACACTCCAAAAAACATCTCATGTGCTTCAGTGGATCAGCACTCAAAACATTGATTAACATTGTTTCAGGACCAAAAGCATGTTGGTCCAGGCCAGGAACATTTCAGATACCTCATGTTACTTTTTGACAGTCTGACAACTGTCTTCACTGTGAAATGTTTTTTCCAGCCTGCCCCAAGTGGTCGTACGGATCCGGCTGCTCAGCGGAATGTCAGTGCATGCAGCAAAACACTCTTGAGTGCCACCGTCGCCATGGAACCTGTATATGCAAACCTGGCTACCAGGGGAAGACCTGCAACCAAGGTCAGTGAAATGAAACCTCCCACCTCAGAGCACTTTTGGAGTGGGTGTGGCTTTGGAGAGCACTCTAAAGGGACAGTGGGATTGTATGCTTTTAAAGCTAGCTTGCTATTGCTAGCAACAGCAAGCTACCCTTAATAAACCAAAGCTAACCCTTCTGTTTTCTTCCATTTAGAGTGTGATGCTGGTTACTTCGGCTCAGGATGTAAGTTGAAATGCCAGTGTCCAGCAGGAGTGTCCTGTCATCACATGACCGGGCAGTGCCAGCATCAGTGCCCAGCTGGTCTGCATGGAGAGAACTGTGAGCAAAGTGAGTCAAGGGAATGTTTTAGCTGGAATGCAGTGACACTTTAAGAGAGATCCCATAAAAGTTGATTTATGGTCATTGTTTTTCTGTGAGTCACTCTGTAGCTCACATTGACTAACAATATGAAGAGTTCAAGTCATATACAGCTGCCAAATACTGCAATACGTTTATTTTTTGGCGTGTTGTAAATTTGTTGCAACTCAGCGTGTCCAGATAAACAAAGTTTGAGGTACACTGTTACGCAGAGGTTAGCCAATCAAAACACATGTAGACATCTTACAGAAGCAAGAGCAGTAATACTGAGGATTAGAGAAGCTAGATAATGGGCACAAAAATTAAATTAAATCTTTAACATTGTAAGAGCTACACATGTGTTCAGAATGGCTCCTTTATGTTTACAAAATAATACAGAAACTGTGGCCCTGGAACCTGCAGACCTTAATTTATTAATGATTGCTGGGTAGGATTCTATCAATAATTTGTACAGATGAGCATCTGTACATTTATGAGTATTGATATTAAAAAAAATTGCTTTTCTAAAACAGTACAGCAGCTCAGATCCCAGGCAGCTTCCATGCCTGATTCCACTCCACTTGGCAGGGGGTACGGAAATATCCCGAATATTTTTACGGAAACACCGAGCTGGCAGTCAAACATCACAAGCTGGAAGTCATTAAATGATCAGAGTGCTGCGTCTGCCATCAATTAGGAACAGCAGGCTGTGTAGGGAGTCACTTTGGCATGTCTTAACATTTCATTCGTTGCCTTTGTGGTTTCTTTTAGTTTTTGACCTTTCCATTCATTTTTTTGGATGGTGTGAGACCAGAAGCAAAGATAGAGCAGAGAAAGCTTCTGAGATGTCTGCTGAGACCTCCACCAAACTGTTCTGGCACTTTTAGAGCAGAACTCCAGAAGGGTCAACCATCAGAGCTCCTCCTCCAGTTCTTTGGTGCCTTTTGGCCCCGCTGCAATCCAGCTATAGAGCGCTGCCAGTGTGTATCAAAAACAACAGTAGCCATGATCTGGGAAGTCTCAAGTTTTTTTGTGGAAGTCTCAACGATTTGTGACCAGGAATTGTTAGTTAAATATTTAAATATTTTTTTCTAAAACTAAAAGTTTGTCAACTTTTAGAAGGAAGAAGAAAACACTTGCATGTTTTGTGGTTGATGTCAAAGGTCATTCGTCCAATCAGACTCTGGTATTTTGGCACATTTATTACTTAATCAAAATTATGACAGTGGCTTTATCCTCTAAAGCCATACTGTTTTCCAATAAAATTCCAATATAAGCCAATATATTTTCAAGGTGACATCTTAAGGAAACTTTTTTGGACAATAAATAACTGAGGCCATGTTGGGTCGGCAATTGAAGCAAAACCGGTTTGCGTAGCACTGCTCTAAACGACACACAGGTTTATTTTTGTAGCAGGACTAAAGAGGTATTGCATTCATTCTGTAACACTGTGTTTTTAACTTACTTTGACAGAGTGTCTTGTGGGACGGTTCGGAGTTGGATGCTCACAGTCCTGTAACTGCAATGGAGCCCCATGTGAGTCGGTAACCGGGCAATGCCAGTGTCCCGCTGGGCGGACAGGAGAACACTGTGAGAATGGTAAGCAGTTTGTGTGCAAGTAAACCATCCGGTTAAATTAATCCTAATTTCTCTGAAATCACTATTCACGTTTTCTTTGAACCAAGTTAAACATGCTGACCTCAAGTTTCACTCTTAGCTCTTGGATGTTTAGGAGAAAGCTGAAAATTGTTTTGCCATTAATGGCTTTTCATTCTGCTCTGTTCTGGGGCGGATGATGTACTGTAGAATGGTGAGAGGTCTATTATTAGTCACAGTTTGCTGAGCCAAAAATCACAGACTAATAGAGGTAATGGATCTCTCCTCGTGGGCCATTCTTTAGAGGAATTTTTGTCAAAAACACAAGAACATAACAAGATACAAAAAAGTATGGAAAAACAGGAGCCAAGCTGTGACACAAGGCCAGTTAATGGGTGAAAGGAATATTAGCTGTTAATGAACAGTAAGAGATGAGTGTTTGTTTATATGAGGTGTACTGTGATTGGCTTGTATTATTAAGGGATTTTTGGCCATATAAGTTTAGTTTTACATTTACATTTTACATTCAGTCATTTAGCAGACTTTTATCCAAAGCGACTTACAAAGTTGGGAAAAACAATAGAAGCAATTATAGCAAAAATAATAGTAAATGTTATGTAAAGGTTATGTAAAGGTAAATAAATTGTAAAGGTTACTTAGCCCTTAAATGTAACCATGACGTTTATTTTCAGACTGTGAAGAGGGTCATTGGGGGCTGGGATGTACACAGCTGTGTCCAGCATGTGACAATGGAGGAGTGTGTGACAGACAAAATGGAACCTGTGTTTGTCTGCCGGGATATATTGGGAATTCTTGTGAGAATGGTGAGCTTTGCTTTTATTTGTAATCTTTATATTAATCTTTACTTTTATTTATTTTATTTCATAATCAGACCCATATTCTATACCAAACAAATTGTCTTGAGTTTATAATGTAAGATAATGCTGTCTCCAGGCATCTATAAACATGCTTGTATTTTTAGGGTGTGGATTTGAATAGAGAAAGCATGTCTAATTTAGTGACAGACGTTCTCGGAGAGATAATATTGCTAACTGCAATAGTTATATTTGCATTTACATTCTTTTGGCAGACACTGTGAATTCAAGGTATACAATTTTATCAGTATACATTGCTTTCCCTGGGATCGAACCCACAACGCTGCTAATGCAATGCTCTACCAGTTGAGCCACAGGAACACATGTATATGTTTATATAACTCACAAGATGGCAAAAAATGTTTTATATCTTACAGTCTGCCCAACTGGGCTCTTCGGTCCCAGCTGTCAGTTGCACTGCTCCTGTGAGAACAAAGGCTATTGCCACCATGAGACGGGCCTGTGTGTTTGTAATGATGGGTGGACAGGCCCTAACTGCGGGAAAGGTAAAACTTTAAAATGTCTCACAGGGTTATTTGTGTGAAATAAAGTGCCACCCATTGATCATGATAACATTCTATTCTCCTCCACTTTCCATCACTTCATGACTTAGTAAGTCTGCACCACTCACATCTAACATCCACTCCATGAATACACCTCCTGTCAACACATCCTCAGTCTTGACTCTGAGGTAAACATGTTGCATCCAATTCCACCTCAGATCTTAGGCAGCGTGTCAGACAGGCTGATAGTGGGATAGTCACCCATCACTTCAAGCTCAGCTTTTCAAGATTACTCATATACAGTCCTCCCAGAATAAAGCTTAAACATTTTAATCTGGTTTTAATGTATGCTGTATAACATTGAAAATGTTCTACTAACTGTAACATTCTTTTTTAGCTGGTAAAACTGTTTTCCAAACATCCTCAAAGTTTTCTCATTGAATTTTAACACATTGGTCGAGAGAGGAAAGTCATTTAGGATCAATTATTTTGTGATTATATGCATCAGGTTTCAACACATTAAACTGACACTTTTCCCCTAGTGGACACCAACATCTACCAACATCAAGGGATGAATCAACATCATAAATCTTGCTCTTATACTTCACATGAACAATTATGTTGTGATCGGGTCACACTAGCAGAGTGAGGGGGTAATTATTTGATGTAATGGGGTGTGTTTGTTTTGTGGCAGCATGTGAGGCGGGACACTGGGGGCCAAACTGCACCAACCCGTGTGACTGCAGGAGCAGTGTGGGAAGTTGCGACCCTGTGACTGGTCAGTGCCTTTGTGAGGCGGGTTACACCGGACCACGCTGTGATCAGAGTGTGTATCACTTCACATCCACCTTGATGACTGTTATTTCATACAGGAAATAATTATAATATTTCCACATAATGAAGATGTTGTTTGGTTTGTGTTGTAAAGAGTGTCCTGAGGGCTTCTTCGGTCAGAGCTGCCGCCACAGATGCCAGTGTGAGAACGATGCGGCGTGCGAAAATGTGGGCGGGGCTTGTACTTGTTTACCAGGCTGGACTGGAACATACTGTGAAAAATGTAGGAACACAAGCTCTATAATTCCATCAAGATCTTTATATGCTCCCTTATAAAGTAACCAATGTGTATATATACAGCCTGTCCTCAGGGTTTCCATGGCCTGGAGTGTCAACAGAAGTGCCAGTGCTTAAATGGTGGTCGTTGTCACCCCGTGACCGGAGACTGCCAGTGTTTATCTGGCTGGATCGGGTCCTTCTGCAACAACAGTGAGTCACTCACTGCCGTCAGCATGTACTTACAATCCATACCAATAAAATGTAACAGGATGCATGTTCAAAACATCCCCTATGTGTCATAAGTAAAGCTGAGGTAAATATATAAAACTAGCTTGTAGTCATTGCTTGTGTGGTCGTTGTATAGTGTTTGTTATTTTAAGGGTGGGTGGGGCAATAAAAAGAGGAGTGTTTTTGTTTGGGTCTTGATTTCAAATATCAACAGTATGTCTACAAATACACTTACTGAATTAAAAATATGTCTTTCTATAAACTATATTTGTCTCTGTTTATATTTTTCTTATCACAGCATGTAAACTTGGCACATATGGTCTGGGCTGCAATCTGACCTGTAACTGCCATAATAATGCCACCTGTGACCCTACTGATGGCCAGTGTGTGTGTGCAGCTGGCTGGAGAGGACATAGCTGTGAACTAGGTGGTGTATTTCACTAATGCATGGGTCTGGTACTGAGTCCAGTTCCTTTGGCTGTTAATAAGCTTAAACATAAAGCTTAAGTCATTAAGGAGCATCAGTCTTTATTGTATTGTCTAAGGTAAGAAATATTTAAAGTTGTGTGAGCTGTCACTGTTTTTCCTTCCCAGAATGCCCAGCTGGCTTCTATGGCATTGGCTGCCACCAGCACTGCCTGTGTCAGAATGAAGGGTCATGTGACAGAGTCAGTGGTCACTGCATGTGTCCTAGCGGCTGGACTGGAATTGCCTGCGAACTGGGTGAGACAAAGACTAGACATTCTCCATGTCTTACAAATACAGTTGCAGCAATTACATTAATGCAAATACCTCAAGTATATTTCTCATGTGTATGTTTATGTGTTTGGTATTTAGAATGTGCCCTGGGACACTTTGGCATTGACTGTCAACGCGAGTGTGAATGTGAGAATAATGGTGTGTGTGAGCGACAGAGCGGCAGGTGCTCGTGTCCAGCAGGCTGGGTGGGCTCTCGCTGCGAGAGTGGTAATAAACGTTAACGTTCTTCATCCCAATTTCATCTTAATATCTGCTTTAAACATAGATCACAAAAATGATGTTATTATAAGATAAAACTCTGCACTTACATTCTTTGATCAGCCTGTGGGGCAGGTTTTTATGGCCCAGGCTGTAAGGAGAGATGCACGTGTGACCATAATGCCCCATGTCACCACATCACCGGCAGCTGCATGTGTCCTACAGGCTGGAGAGGACCAAACTGTGAAAAAAGTAACATTCTCTGCACTGTAATAAAACACATAATGTTCGGGTTCTTCTGAGCTGTATCTCCATTTCAATTTCTAAGTCTGGATACTATTTTTGTGATACACACAACATTTGTTTGGTTAGACTGCCCCCTGCGGGCAGAACTAGTGTAACACATGTGTGCTCTTCTAGTCTGTTTACCGGGTTGGTATGGGAGGCGATGCTCTCAGCGCTGCCACTGTCCTCGCGGCACTTCCTGTAACCACGTGACCGGGCAGTGTGGCTGCCCACCGGGCTTTACCGGTAACGGCTGCGAGCAGAGTGAGTCATCTTTACATATATCATGTCATTACATAAAGAAACAAAAGTTTTGTTTTCAATGGGTTGACATCAGCAGAGGAACCGCTCAAAGGTTTTTGTGGTCCTCCGCTCTGCAGGGTGTCATCCAGGCACATTTGGACTGAACTGTAATCAGGTGTGTCAGTGCTCACAGGTTAATCAGCTCTGTCACCCGGTTACCGGAGTTTGTTACTGTGCCCCAGGTTACCATGGTAGCAACTGTGATGCAGGTAAGCCCTTTATAATTGTCTTACCTCTTAGTCTGTGAACACGGCCAGACTGTTAATCTTACAGCTTTGTGAACTTCTCAGTTTGGTAGCATTTCTTCTGTGTGGTATTTTTTATACCTCTAAATGCTGATAGATGTCTATTTTAAAGTTGCAGTCCATACATTTGACATACTTTTCATTATTATATTTCCTGGACAATCAGACTCAACAGTATCAAATTTTAATCACAGTTCTTATTATCTTATTATCAAGTCTATTGTTGGGAAATTTGGTAAAATAAGCACAGATCACTGATCTGTTGTACTTGATAAATAACTGATAAATTTGAAAGAAACCATGAAAGAAATGTTGCAGATTGCAGGTTTAAAATATAATGTAAACTACTAAAATTGTAAAAAAAAAAAGTTGTAAATTTACATTTACAATGTTGCATGAGACACGACTTACCCATAATGCTTTGTTTTTGATTATTGTAGAGTGTGACGCAGGGCACTACGGTCCTAACTGTGAGAGGAAGTGCCAGTGTCTGAATAATGGTGTTTGTGAGACCACCACCGGCACCTGTACCTGCCCCCCAGGATACATAGGACCAAACTGCAATATCAGTTAGTCTTAATACGTTCTTTAGTCATTCTTCTATGACAAACAGTGTAAATATGATTTAAGAAAGGTGAGCAAGTATGAATACTAACAGGTTGTACTGTCTCTCTATAGCTTGTCCAGCAGGGCGTTACGGTAATGACTGTGCCAGGGTAGCATTGTGTGGGGAAGGGGCCAGGAGTGATCCAATCACAGGCAGATGTGTGTGCAGAGCTGGCCAGAGAGGAGAGGATTGTGGGACAGGTCAGTATTAATGCTAAATGTGATGGTGGTAGGGAAGCAAACTGTTTTTAAGATGTGGTGTGTTTGTGCTACCAATGTGCAAAAATGGTAGTTCTCATAATTGGTTTGTATGAGACATTTGCAATAAGACACAGAAAATATTGGTAGCTTGTATGAAAACAATGTAAGTCTATGGGATGTCCTCACTATCTGAGTGAAAGCAACATGTGTTTGTGTGTCAGGCTGTGCTAAGGGCTGGTTTGGAGAGGACTGTGCTCAGCGCTGTAACTGCAGTAATGGAGGAGTGTGTGATGCAGTCACAGGAAACTGCACCTGTGGGCTGGGCTGGACAGGTGACAGCTGTGAGAAAGGTGAGCTGCATACCAGCATGACAATTCTGACAGGATCATTTACTGAGCACTAACACAAAAGATTTTTTTATCACACAAAAAATTCTTTGAGACTGGCACAAAAATGACCAAAAAAAACCTGTCATAAACATTGTCTATATTAGTTGTTATTTTCCATAAACTATAAACATATTTTTTGACAGAATTTTCATTTTTGGGCAAACTGTTCCTAAGTGTAACAGGAAACCAGACTGTTTATTTTCAATATTTCAGAAAGAAAGAACACAATACATCTTACAAGGCACAGGCCTACAATCTAACTCATCTCAGTGTTTATGAGAGGCATTAATATGTTAGTTAAACATAGTTAAAACACTGAAGAGTCAATCTTTAACTTATATAAAATCTCTTTGGTACAGCATCCCATTCTGATGCATTATTGAGTTAAATGCTTTCTTGTGTTCAGAGTGTCCCAAAGGCAAGTATGGAGCTGACTGTCAGAAAGTGTGTGACTGTCAAAATGATGCGGCCTGTAACAGAGTTACCGGGGAATGTCAATGTCTTCCCGGATACTACGGTCATCTCTGTGATCATGGTGAGAAAACCTGTCTGCTGTAGTCAAACTCAGTGGTCAATATAATTACAGTTATGTAATTATTCTTAATGTTTTTTTCTGAAGCATGCCCTTCTGGTTTCCATGGACATCACTGCCAGCTTCTGTGTGATTGCCATGGCAACATACCATGTGACCCAAGCAGCGGCCGCTGCATCTGTCCTCCAGGTTACCAGGGGCACCGTTGTGAAATAGGTGCAGATCAGCCTCATGTGATGTTGTCAGCTGTTGCCGGTTGTCAGGTTGCTCAAGGGCTTTGTTTTTGTTTCAGAGTGTGAGCCAGGCAGATTTGGAGCGAATTGTGTTCACACCTGTGACTGTGATTCAGATTCACCATGTGATCCCGTCAGTGGAAAGTGTTTGTGTGTACCGGGGAAGACGGGATCTCGCTGTGATATAGGTGATTATTTAGTTCTAGTTCCACTGCAACAAATTTCCATTAAGGTATTTTATTTAGTAATTCACTTCTATTTGAATTCACATTAGACTGTGGAGTAAATCAGTTTGGCCCTGATTGCTCAGAGAGATGTGAATGTCACAATGGAGGTCAATGTAATCCACGCAATGGCCGCTGTACTTGTGTGAATGGTTGGGTAGGACCGAGCTGCCAAGAAGGTAATTTTATGTTATCATTTACAACAACTTCTGCATATTATACAATGATTTTAATCAATAACACACTTATATTTCTTCACAGCCGGGCTCATGTCTAGATAGAACACAAGCAAAAGATGGTCTCATCACAGTTCATCTTGTGGAAATCTTACAGTTTCATACCCAGTTCATAAACTGTTGAACTAACTGGAATTTGTGAGAAAACCTTTGGCTAAAATTTTAGCCTTTTATCGTTTTTACATTTTTGAACACTACGATGTACAAATAATCATCATGACTTAAGGACAAACTCTTGGGCAGTGAAGATGGAATTGCAGAAGAACTTCCATTACTTTGATAAATATAAAAATATTTGAATGAACAGGTTGACATCAAAGCCAACATGAAGGTGATGTTATATAGAAGCTCCTCCTGGATGAGGACAAAACCAGTATTTCAAGCATTAGTTCTGCTCAGGGAGATTCAACTTCCTAAGTTTAGTTACAACTCTAGTCCAACCCAAGCAGCCAATCACGTTCTTGCTTCACAAAAACTACAGCGTCTCTAGAGGACCTTATTCCAGGAGTTATTTCCAAATGGTTAGTAATGGTTTGAAATAATCCCAATAATAAAATCTTTGTCATTTTTTTAAACTCATCCTCATGCCCATGGGATTGTTTCATGCCTATCGTTTCAAACCCATGGGATTTTCTGTATGGAAGACAACAGGAGATGCTGGTTCATTTTGTTCTTTTATGGTTAATTAAACCATATTCTGACTGTCAACTGTTAAATGCTAGATATTGTCTATCAATCATTCATGATAACCGATATCTATATTTTATTTAGTTACATTGTTATATAGTTACATGGTCCACCTTTTAAGCATCAGATTTCTATTCCATGTTGAATGAATTAGATCAGATGAAGTCCTTTTTACGTTACCTGTCCATGCTTTAAAAAAACAGAGTACTGTAATCTACATATTCACTGAAATACCTGTTATACTGAACTGTCATTTTAAAAACTTTGCAACAGATTTATTTTTGTACATAGTACCATGTTTATATAACTATGCATTGTCTTTGGTAATGTGTGTAAAGTCAGATCTGCCTCAAACAGGAATGTATATTTCAATATTACTACAAATACATCAGTGCTTCGTAGAATAACTCTAAAGCGCTACTACTAAAGCGCGTCAGGTTTTATAACAATATCATGATCAAAAATACAATTTTTTTGGTCTTTTATGGTCATTTTTTCTAACATAATATAGGCATAGAATTTTTTAAAAATGTTTATTTTATGTAGTTGAAGAATTACTGGCATTTTGGCCATGACATTGTACATACTAAAAACGTACTTGCGTATTTGCCTTATTTTGCAGTTTGCACATGACTGAACTGTGTTCTCAACGTTTCAATTTCTTTCAGTATTTCTTGCAAAAATGGGTTAATTTTGGCATTTGCCTTTTTGCTGTTTATTTTTGTTTTTCAACACAAAATTGTTTTTTTATGTGGACTCACATCCTGTATTAAATTTCTTTTTAAAAGGGAATACATTTCCACCTATTGTTCATATCAATAACAGTGTTATTTCAAGATATATTGTACACAAACTTTCTGGACAAAGTTGTAACCAATAAATGTATCCCCCTTTTATACATAAAAAAGACAAAGAAAAGAATTTAGAATAATTTATTTTGAGTTCATAGGTTTGAAGCTGTACATATTTTTCTTCAAGCAATGTCATAAGCAATCGTTTCCAATGAAAAATAAATGAAGGCAAATGTGATAATAAATAAAACCAGTAAAGCGTAAATAGAATCAGGTTATATACAGATTATCAAACCATTCCTATCTACAGAACTCTACACTATTTCTATACCTACATATATACAGAAACCATAACATTATGCATAACAGTAATAATCAATATTACACAACTGTCAGAATAACAGGTTATACCAAAAACAGTCATCTATTATTATCAAATCATCTTAATAGTTGATTTATTTGAAATGATGATTTTATGTACATACAGTTTCTTTTATGTTCATTTATTTGGGAGCAAAAAACAAGATTATTATTACAATGGCATTTATCTTTATAGGACAAGCTGTCCAATATCAGGCTGTTTTAAAAGCTTCAGTTTCTCTTTCAATAAATCCTATCTTACACTGAAATAAGTGAAACGCAGATGCCAGTTTTAACAACATCTAAATTAATTACTGATAACAACAAGGTTATGGCTACCTGAGCAAGAGCAAACAAGCCCATCACAAGACACAAACATACTGCCAACTGTACAACTAAAACCCACACAAGTGATTTGATGCAGCAATAAACATTATTAGCATTTACAATGAGCAACTGAAGAACTGTCTATTTCTCCCATCAAAGCCTGTTATTCAACTCTTTGGTTAAAATGCTACTTCAAAAAGTCTTTGTGAGCACTTTTAAAACTCACTTCAATTAAATAAACAATCAAAACTTTGAGCAGAATTACATTTTGCTAACTGACTAACACTCAGACTTTTGTACACAGCCAAAACCTTTTTTTATAACCATTGTAGTCAATTAAATTATGTTTGTTTACATTTAATTGTATATTCATGCAACATGTTCAGAAATCTTTAAAGATGTTTATCAACAAACAAGTCAATTTTGGATGTCATATTTCAAGCTGCCTTGATGACAACCAATAAAATATTTATCGACACACTGCATGTTAATCTTTTGGCATTGAATCTAAAATTTGTCACTTACTGATGATAAATAATGAACATCAGTCATTATGCTAATAACATACAAATGACAGATAGATGTCACCCATATCAGCTTTATATTGACCATCCACCAGTGCCGGCTTTAAAATGCCATGCTGCATATTACATCATTCTGTTGGTACAGAAGAAACACATGCTAAATAAATGCTTGTCAGAGTATTTAGTGTAATTATTGAATAAGGCATCTAATCTAGTAATATTACAGACAGCAAATTAATATGGTTTTACTCATTGGCTTATCAGTTTAAAATACAATGTGCATGTCTAAGTAAAATATGATTTATCTGTTGAATAGAGACGTGTACTGGAATAATTTTGTATGGAAACACAAAAACACATGCAATAACGTTGACAAGGATCCTTTTTTGATTAAATGTTGAAATATTATAATATTATATATTTAATATATTGTTAAAAATAATTTATTAAAAGCAATCATTACCCAGCAGGTCTTTGTTTCAAGGCTTACAAATTAAGTTTAATTGTAATTAACTAATTAGTAAAATTAACAGGGTGTTTTTGACTTTTTGACTGTATTCTTGACTGGAGTGTGTTCAAACAGCATTTAGATCAGTAGAGGGGGCCATTGGCCAACTGTACAACTATACACAGCCGCCAAGAAATACTGACCTTAAAATAAAACTAATTAAAATACCCTTGTCGGGTTGCCAGATATTAAAATATAAAATCCTCTGCACTCCAAATGATTCTAAACATTTAACATGATAAACAAAAATAAGGACAGACTTCCATACACACAAATAAACTTTAAATAAAGAAAATTAAGGCAATTAAGGCAACTCACAGTACAGCTGTCACACGGTGTATACAAAATAACACTTTAAATATTAGGTCATCGGGTGATCAGTAAGTGATATTCATATTCATTGTATTTATTCCAATCCCTGTTTTGCTTGGATGAAAACAGCAGGGCAGACGACACACATAATTCTTTGGTTTTAGAATCAAGCTGTCAGCTGTACACTTCTCAAATACTAAACACTGAATTAGATATGGGGTTTAACAATACATAAAACAGGGGGCAAAATCTAAGTATGAATTCTTTCAGACATAGCACATTTGTAGAGGCCTGTTTTTGACAGTATATTTCTGACAAGCTCAACCTGACATTACAGTCTGTTTACTCTTCACTTACTACTGTATATTAGCTTCAACACAGTAAAGTTTGCATATGAAACTAAAATAAATGATAGAGATGAATAACATAACACAATTTACTGCATTTATCAGTAAAGTGCTTCATCAGTACCAGAATTTTGCCCATTGGTTCTGCAGATGAACTGATTTTCCAAAATGGAAAAAAGCATGTGCACCGGCTAGTGGATCGCATGCATTTTGGGAATAAGTACAAACTCTGGAATCCTAATAAAGATCTCCTTTAGTGTTTACCATGAGGGGGGGCGCGAGCGTGTTTGATTTCAGTGCTTTCTTCTAGTGGGTGTTTTGATTATTAAGTCAGACTAGCTGATCTGTTTGTTAGCATGCTTCCACCCTGCCTGTGCGGTTCTGTGCCTCTTCTCAGGCTAATATCGTCAGACTCCATGTATTGTGCAGGTTGGCGTTCCGGTGGAACCCGTGACGGTGCTGGTCCCCTGTGCCAATGTTTTATTCAGTCAAAGCTCAGAGCAAGAAGCAGGTCGCAGGACACAGTCACTGACTTTCTATTAGGACCTGTAGTCCTTTTTACTGTAGGGCTTGTTGCCTAGGATACTGTCCACTTCGTGTATAATTGATGATGATAATTTTGGAAGAACCTGGAAGAACGTTCCATTGGAGCTTTTGTTACATTTTCAGTTTGACAATGTAAAATTTTACTGTTAAATGTACCTGTTTAAAGTCAAATGTGTTTGTATTTAAAAAATAGCAGCTTCTATTGTCTTTTAAGCGTCACATAAATTCTATAAAATGAACATCAAAAATAAATCATTTTAAAATGTAGTACATCTGTAGCAAGCTTCAAATGGATATAATTTTCCAATTGTGATTTGATCACATCTCTGGTGTTCACGTACCTGAATGGCTCCTATGTTCTCCATCAGTTGATCAGTGCTGGAGGCCCCCAGCAGCACACAGCTCACCCCCTCATTCCTCAGACACCATGCTAGTGAGAGACACCATTTAGTTCTGTTAATGTGACTGGAAAATGTGGTACAGTATGTGGTTCAGTATGTGGTCTTCAAACAACAAGTGTCATCCTACATAATGTATAATATATATACACACACACATTCTGTGGCCATACCAGTAAACCTATTCTGTGTTCACACATGCTGTGGTTATTTAGTAATTTAACCATAATGTTACAATTTCTCTTACTGGTAAATTATCAGGTAAATTGCCAGATATATTGCCGTCCCATTTAAACATGATCTCTTATCTGTAGTTTACTGATACTTTACCAATAAAGACTGCATGTGTGAAAGAGGCTTAAATCTCATACACATATAAAGTCTGATCCACACTGCATCTTATTCCGCTCAATAACTTTGACAGGAAGAGACACTCTGAGGCTGGGACTATGCCTATGTTGGGTTAATACATAAATTCTACACTCCTTAACATGTAACAGACACAACACTGTCCTACACCAGACTTCACAAATGACAACAAGACACACGACAGCCGCCCTGAGCTCCAGGCAGGCAAACAGACAGACAGACAGTAAGAGAGAGAGCAGCAGAGCCCGGGCAGTATTACCGATGGCCAGCTGGGGCAGCGTGCAGCCCAGCCGCTCCGCAATGGCCTGCAACTCTTTCAGCTTCGCCTGCTGACGGCGGCCTTCCTCACTCAGAATCTTGTCCTTTAACCACTGGTAACCCTGTTTCAAACACACAGCACACCTGCTCAAAGAGTCCCGCACCACCGCACCACCATACAACAGGAACAGCCGGAGGGAAAGGCTTTGTGTTTGTGAAGTAACGATGGAACGGATCATATCTGCACACAGCCACAGGATCATGTTTGATGAGGGGGTGCTGAAGGGACAGCATGCTGGGCTGGGCGGGGTCAGCTAGTTAGGTCAAATATTGTACTTCCAAATGTTGTTACAAGCTAACCAGACAGTTTTAGAACATGGTTTAGTGATGTATTTATATATGCACCAAAACGGATGTATTTAGTATCAAAAGAATTAACAAAAACAAAAATGTAAAATATTTTTATGTGCAAATAACTTCCACTTAAATAAATAAAACTTTGCTAAATTCGTTTTTTAACTATTATTTATCTACACATCATGCAAATCTACTACAGTACTTCCCAAGGTCCTGCCTGCCTATATTTGAAAGTAAACATACACACTAATGTATACAAATATATACATTTCCCAGTATATATTCATCAAATAACCACAATGGCTATATATAAAGATATGCAGAAAGAAGAAACATCACAGCAATTTAAATAAAACAACCAAAATGTTGAAGCACATGTGGGACGCTTCACAATTCCATTACAAAAGTTTCCCTTTCATTACCACAACTAAAGGAATTGCTTGACTCAAGCAAGATCTCATTTACAACACACATATAAAGCTAACAGACAGCTGAGGCAATAAGTAATAGAGAACTCTATTAACAGCAGTCAGGAGGACCAGATGGGAGATTTCTGCAGATGGAGAAATACCTTCAGAGAGGCTCTGGAATATGGAGGCACACCACTGTCATACTTCCCTGAGATGATCCCACAGGCCAGAGGAGACCAGGTCATGGCACCCACACCTGCAGACACACCAGCACAAGCCTCCAATAGCACAACAGCACGTTGTAGGTTCATTTTCTAGGATAAGTTTACTTATCTCTCTGAATAGAGACATTCTATGGAGTTTTACTGTTTTGATACAGTTAGTTGTAAACAATATATCCTAAAACAACATTTGTACAAATGAGGGGGTCCTCAAAAGGTTTTTGCTCAGACATGTGAAGTTTGTCCTATTACATGGTAAAATAATCCCTCACACACACACACACACACAACCAAACACACAAAAACACACACATACATACACAAACACATAATCACACATACATACACACATACACACACACACACACACACACACACAAACAACACACCTATCTTATGGAAGAGTTCAGGCAGCTGTACTTCCACCTTCTCTCGCTGGAACATGTGATATTCAGCTTGCTCACAGACAGGAGGGATCAGGTTAAACTGTCGTGCCACTGAGTACGCTTCCTGAGGACATCAACACACACAGCAACAATAAAACAAACTAACATCACTGCCAACACCACTGCCCAATTTCTGAAACAGTCATTGTGAAGAAGGATATACATACATGCATTATTTAATAGCCATTTTATCTACAATACCTTTAATAAAGCTGCAACAAAATTGTTTATCTAGTCCTCACCAAAAGGCAGTCCTAAAGTTGTTTAAATATGCCATAAAGCAGGTATTTCTGTCAATAGCTATGAGAAAACTATGAGAAAACTTTTTCTCTATAGGTTATTTCTCTATGTCTCTACAGTAGAAAACTATAGGTTCAAAAGCCTCTGATGTAACACATGGAAGACTAATAATTCCTTTAAGTGTATTCTGACTAATATCTTGTATGAGATGCTTGATTTTCCTGTGAAAAATATATTATTGTACTTCCACACCCACCATGATCTCCATGGAGCTCCAGCGGGAGGTCCCCCAGTACATGGCCATGCCCTGGTTAATCACATGGGTCATCGCTCGCACCGTCTCTGCCAATCAAACACTTACAGTCAGAGTCTATACAGCAGACCCACGCATTAGGGGAAGAGTTAGGAACCTAAATACAGTCGGTGAAGGACAGGAAGATGCTGACTGTAATACACCTAGCCATTAAAACCAAGGCTGAATGGAAAAGTCACGGAAGTGGAGCGGAAGTAGATTTGAGAAAGGCTAAGAGAAATAAAGGCCATTTATCTTTACTCTTTACATGAAAGCGACAAGGTATTAAAATGATTCCTGAGAGCAGTAACTGAATTCTAAGAGTTTTCAGAGGGTAGAAAATAAATGAGCGTGCAGCTACAGAGCGTGACGTTCCCACAAGGCTGCATTTCACTGACATTTAGCAGAGGGGCAATTTTCCACGGTCCAGTCTACATTCTACTACATGCCATTATAATACACTTCAACTCAAAATTAAGCCTGCATCCACACATACACTACTATGAGAAAGGCACCACAATACAGAACCAGACGGACGAAAAATTTTGGTTATTAAAAAGCATTGGTTATTAACACACATATGTATACGTACATACAAATTAGTATGCGCATATATTTATATTTGTTGGCATATACATACATTA